>VOQK01043660.1:99278-115936 GCA_015052645.1 Benitochromis conjunctus
TCAGAGCGGCATTAAAGCAGCCAAACACACACGCTATTAAAAAGGACCTTTGTTCCATCTTCCAGCCACGCCGCGACCTCTCTGCCCACAGTGTCTTCCTATCTTCCTGTATGCGCCCGAGCTTGTTTTACGTGCCTCCGTGTGCGAATCTGCACAGACCCCTGCTGGTCTCCCTGCTTTTCCTGTCTTCCTGCTGATCTCGGCCACTCGTCTTGCTGTGCGTGGTGCACACATGTATGTATTTGTCCTGCCGCCTGTATACCTGCCGCGCTGCCTCCCTGCCAAGAGTGCACGCCAGAATACTAACATAGCGGATGGTGTAGTACAGCTCTGTCCCATTTACATCCTGCACACTAAAATATGCAGTATGTATAATTGATATAAACTGTTTCTACGTGGATGCAGTGCACAGTTTAGCAGCAGTGGCTGATATGACAGGAAGCAGGGAGGAACGTCACCTGCTGCTTAAGCTTTAAATTCCTGTCAGGATGAGGGTTTGGTAAATTATCCCCCAAATTTTTATCTTTTTATCTTTTAAGATTTGAAACACACTGAAGCTGCGATATGAACATTACTGGATAGAATTTGATTCTCTAACAAGGGAATCCATCCCTATTGTACTGTGCTAGCAGGAAATGATTTCTGACTTTCAAAGGCAATGTTTTTAATTAATCTTGCTGTTTTAAGCGCCTTTCAATAGCCCCTTTATTTCCTTCCTGCAGTGAATTATGGGAAACTATTGTACATCGATATTAGACTCATAAATATGAAGAGAAAAGTACCGTCAAGTGTAACTGGTTCGGCATTAATATGAAATAGTGAATTTTACCATGTAATTAGAATCAGATAACTACTGACTCAAGAGATGTTTTATTAGTAAAGTACTATTACAATCTATCATAATCTTTAATATTCTACTGTAATCTTTTCCAATAAACACTACCTACAGTAATTTATGCCAACTGCAGTAATCCTGAGGAAAATGTACTTCAAAATGCAGTTATTTTAAGCACCCTGTGTTACAAAACCTAAATGTATGAGTAATAGCTCCCTGAGTGATGCAAACATTCAGAGACGCGGTGCCAGTCTGTCGACTCTCGGCCATATTGTGCTTCATTTACCATGAACCGGATAACCTATAGTTCAGCAGGCACATATGGAGCACTTAACCCCCGGTCACAGGGAGATATAAGGTGTTCAGCCCTCATAGGAGAACAAAGTCATTGTCATACAGCCACAGTTTATAAAACAAAATGAATCCAGGCGTGTGTATGTTCCTTCTGACTCTTTACAGGATGTATTCAGGCCGTCTTTCAGAGTCACTATGATGCAACTGAACATGGACAATTGTTGAAAGTGATCATATCAGAGATGCAGTAAGATATCAGCTGGATGTTTTCTAGACTAAAATCAGGAAGTGAGATGACATTTAACCTGCTGATGTTAATCTTTTGTGATGCATCGATTTCGTGCTGGCTAAATGTGCAAAATAGTGCACTGAATGGCTTAAAGACATTAAAACACCACACTTTATATCGGAGGTTCATCTGCTCGTGCAACAAAAAAACAACCTAAGCAACACAAACCTGACACTGTTTGCTACTGGCTGTCATTTTAAACACTGATATCAGCCACTTGGCCCAAACGCACTCATGTATATTGTGTTGCCAAAGGATACTGTGAGCGGTTTTAGATGCCTGCAGCTTTTGCGTTTCCTGACTGCAGGAAGCAGCACTCTAGGACTTTTTTCAGGCTTTTTAAGGGAGAAAATTGACCTTCTGAGCAGCCCTGAAAAGAATGCTTTGTAAAACGTGACGCTACTTAGGTTGTTAGCCTAAAACAGCATAATACAGACAGCATAACGTGACGTAGGGAGCTGAGTTAAACTAATCTCAAGCAAGTTTGAAGCAAGTAACAAGAGAACAAATTAACAGGATCGAAAAATAGCTTTACATAGATAGCAGCATCCCTACAGCCTGAAACCATCAGCTGTAAACATAACCTGAGGTTATAATATGTAACCAATGTTCCCTCAGTTGTTGTTCTAACACACTTGGAACAAACATCTCAATCAAAACTAAAATATCACTTCATCCAAAGTAGAACAACCCCAGAGCCATCCTGAAACAACTGAGTGCACTTGTTTTGGTACTTATTTTATAGGATGAGCTAAACGAGCATGTTAGTGGTGACTGGGACATCCGTCTGGTGGCTCACACACTGCACACAGGCTCCAAGAACCAATTACAGGGGCTGTTCCTTTAAACATACCTGCCCTGATTTCCTGCAGTGGGTGATATGGCAAAAAATGAGCAAAAACCCAGGAAAGAAAATCGACTCATGAAGAGAAGCCATACAAACTCTCCAAGAAGAGCCCTGCTGTGAGGCAACAGTGATAACCACTGAGCCAACACGCTGAGATCGATCAGATAAAAAATCAAGAACATGAAAAACATGGAAAACTTTCATCCAGAAACAGAAATCAATAGATTCAAAGTTGTGGGAATTTCATGAACTGCTGTGAGACAGCGATAGTTGAGCATTTTGTGTTATGTATCAATACGCACAAACACTTAAGCACTGATGGTGGCATCTGCTTCATGCCTGCCTGACTTCCTCCTTTGCAGAAACACACAAGCTTTAAAGACACAGACGCTCCCTGACAGGCAACGAGTTAGTGCAGCAGACCCCCGCCCCACCTCCCCATAACACACACATGTGCACACACTCCATCCCTCCTCTTCATCCCTCCATCCATTCACTCCCTCCCTCTCCGGCAGTGCGTGGGCAGAATCATCTCTCTCAGAATAGCACTGCAGCATTGAAAAGAGAGAAAGCAAGAAAAAGAAAAGAAAACAAGAGAAGAAGAAGAAAAATAACGACTTTTGTTCCTGGACCCAGATCTTCTTTCATGTGTTTATTGCAGTGGTTTCATTCTATTCCACCGGCTGGTGTCCGTATCAACCATGTTGGTCGCCTGTCATCTCTCAGGAGTGTTTTATAAATATATATATATATATGGCTCCTCTTTCTCATTCACTGTCTTCTTCATCCACCTCCACCTCCTCCCTCCTCTTCCATCCATCTTCACTCTTCTTCCATCTCACGTTGACTCCTCTGCCTTCCCCCCATTCTTCTCCCTTTCCTCCCACCATTCACTACACTTCCGTCTCTCTGAAGCCTGATGGGAAAAGTTCCAGTGCATGAGGGCATGCAGCAGCAGAAACAGGATCAGTATCGCAATGTGGGCCGGGGCGAAGCTGGCAGAGCCGTCACTGCAGTGAACTCGGGCCATTAAGGTCAGCGCACTGCCCTTGTGATGCAGCAGTGGAATAAAACTGGTTTAAAAATAAAATCCATTAATGTAGCCTAGTTTTCAGATGATAACATGGAGTCGGGAGTATTATGAGAGAGCCATGCTTCCATTAACTCTCATCGCAATGACACAACATAATGTTATAATGATTTATCTCAGAGCTGAGTAATCTGGTGTTTGGGGGGCTGATCCACTACAACACAGTTTAACCAAGCATATTTAGACCTGGAAAATAGAACAGAGCACGCTCGGGTCGAAAACTTAGTGAGATTTAGTTTCATTTCACAGGCGGCACATAGCTTTCATGAAACGTTATTTAACTTCTCGCATTTGATTCCAGGAATCAGCTTCAAACACTCCACACACAGCTCTGCCTGCTGTTTATGAGGGGCACCCTATCAGAGGACGGCTTGTTTTAGAGGATGAACTGAAAGCCCAGAATAAGATTTTTTTTTTAAAGGAATCATTTTGAACCGTAAAAGAAGTGAAGCTACTTTATCAGAGTGAAAGAATAAAAAAACTGGGCTGAAGTTGAGACCTTCAAACTGCCTCTGAGGTTGCATCAAACGCTGGATGAACTGAAAAATAATGTTAGCACACGTTATTACAATAAGGAAATGTATTATTACAAGCTACAGAAAGAAAGAATGTATGGATGATGTGAAAATTGCCAAGAAGTGCTGTAAACTGTGTCACTTTTGCTTTTTGTGTGAAACTTCAGCCTTTGTACTGCGACTGTTAGCCCAGCTGCACTGTTATCCAATTCTGTTTCAAAACTACCGTGACTAAAGCGCTGCATTTAGAGAGTCCTTGAGTTCGGGAACACCCGACCAAAGGCTGTGAGGATCATGACTCAGTTTCCAAATGCATCTTCATTGTGGGCGTGTTATACATTCAAGTATCCTAAAACTTCTCTATGAGCGGATCAACTCCCCCTCAGACAAGAGCAGCCAAACATTCAAACGTCACTTTACAAGCTAGCAGTGGAAAAGTCTCATCGAACTTTATCTGAACTTTATTTTTCTTTATTCTATATTTTTGAAGAGGAAAAAAAAAGCTATCTATATTGTTTACATTTCTCATACGTGCCGCATATAAATTAAAGTTCGTGAGCGAAAAACCTCAACAGAAGTGCATTAAATAAGAAGCTGACCACTAAATCCATCCCTGCTCTGAACAGGAACTCGTGACTGACAGTTCTAAACAATCAGCTGGCTAATAGATACTTACAATCATTAAGCCATTTATATATAATTAAGTGGCCTCTGTGTGTGGGCTTATGCTGCTGTAACGACTAGCACACCTGGTGCAGAGAGATGTACTGGTGAGAAACTGCATTTCTCTCTGTCTTATGGACATTTGCGTTTCCATCCTTACATGCAAAACACTGTCAGCACTGACTCTAGAGACGTGTTTTCACACTTTTAAATGTTTTATTGTCTTCGCCATTGTTACCCAGAGAAGTGTTTCTCTCTTTCTGTGCTGCAGCATGAAAGACAAGCTTAAGTTTGGGCTTCCCTAAATTTTAAACAAACAGTAAATGCATTCAGTCCATTTAGGTAAGGGGACAGGGACTTATTGTGGTAACTGTATATGGACCAATCAATCAATCAAGCCTGTGTATCAGTCACTCCACAAAGGTACATTTTAGCATCAGGAAACCCTGATATATGAATCTTAAGGTCTAAATGATTTCCTTTGTCCCATTTTAAGTGATATTTAGTGAATTTCATTCATCCACCTCATTCATACCACCTGCTGTAGCTCAGGTGGTAGAGCAGGTCAGCTACTGATCGGAAGGTTGGTGGTTCGATCCCTGGCTCCCCTAGTCTGCATGCCAAATATCCTTGGGCAAGATACTAACCCCAAGTTGCTCTCTGATGCATCCATCGGAGAGTGAATGTGTATGAATGTTAGTGATAAAAAGCACTAAAGTACAGATAAAGTGCTTGTATGATTGGGTGATTGGGTGAATGAGGTTGTTGTATAGAGCGCTTTGAGTACGCCGGGAGAGTAGAAAAGCGCTATATAAGAATCAGTCCATTTACCATTTCTAAAGTTCTGCGCAGGAACACAAATCCTATTCATTCACTCTGTGGTCCATCTGGCCTACTTTCACAGAGTCCCTCTGTATCTTCGTGTCCCAGTTCCTCGGGACACACACACCATGAAAATGCCACTTCCTAACATGAAGGGACTAGCTCACAGTGTTTGGGAGTTTCTGAGGCACTCCATCCAGGATAAACAAACATTTTCATCAAGGCCTGAGACGCTGATAAAGACTTAGAGTTGGTACGCTCTGTCTTGCTTGATGAATTGCTTCAGGTATACATTTATTTTTTTTACATGTTTTAAATTCATAGCATGTGTTAGATCACCTGTTGGATAAGCCTTTAGAGCCATGTAGTACTTCCCCTTTCTCTTTTTTGCACAGTATTTGGGTTCATTGCATTGCATGCTTATCGAGTTAATGTCCTGCAAGAAACAAAATTAATGCAGCAGAGATAAAATGTTGCTGATACAATGGTTTTATAAGGTGTTAAAGGTGTTTAAAGGCTGCAAATGGATCATTTTTTGCCCTTTGGTAGGTGGTTACTAGGCAACACAATGACATCATGATATCTGATGGCGATAAGAACTTTCAGGTGTGTAAGATGTACCTGTTGTTGCTCAAACATAGGTACCTTTTGATTTTTCAAGCCGTAAAACCACCTTATAGGAAAAAAATAGAAGAATGTTGTTTGTTAATATTCTTTTTAAGAATTTATCATAAATAATGATATTTAAATATAATTATAGGGGGTATTAAAATGTTACTATTATTATTAATAAAAGTATAATAGTTATTATTATGAGATGCTGTATGCTAAAGTTATTTTTTACATGATGCACTCAGTTTATTGCACCATATGCTCCCCTCATAACTGTGAAGCAGACAGTGACAGCACTGTGAACGAGGAGAATAGTGAGACATCTCACAGATATCTCTCAGATTTATCTGCTTGTTACTCCCAAAGCTGCAGACCTGCGAAACGCTCTGAATATTTTCCTCAAAAGATTATCAAGCATAATTAGTCAGTTGGAGCTAGATGATCTCCGTTCCCGCGCCACGGGAACGGAGGTGCAGTTTTTGTTGCGACGGTTTCAGAAGGCGTAAATTAAACATAATGTTTTGCTGTCACGTACACGCAGCAGTGGGGTGTTTGCCATGCACGCCCATCTGCTGAAGGTGATGGATAGGACTTGGTGAAAAAAGAAATAAATAATAATTTTTTTTAAAATGGCCGCACGGAGCTGCACCTCCCTCACAGCCAACTGGAAGGTGTCGGCGCAGCGACGGGCTTTTTCAGTTCTCGTTTAGCCAGTCGTACACAACTCGAGGCCTGAGCGCGATGACTAACCTCTTGGTAAATCATTTCAGTTTGAGCAGCTCAAACAGTGACACTGGCAAGCAGCTCTGACAAAACAAGTCAACAGACACTATGCAACAACAATCACTTCTGCCAAGAGTCTCAGACCCGATGTTGTGGGAAGATACCAGAGAAAGTCAATACATGGATATAATTTGAGTTTCTCTGTGCGTGAAAGGCTCTGTGGTTAACCCCCAAACAACCGAGCAATATTAACTATTGGAGTCAATTATGGCCCCATTGTATCATAAAGGAGATAAGGTAGAGGGCAGATGAGATGGGGATGATTTCTCAAGACCTTATATGTTCTCTGAAGCAACTGAGGAGTTAATCCATAATCCATAAACAAGGAGTTTTTAGGACATTTACATAATGAATTAATCCACTCTAGCAATAATAAATGCATGGACTCATTTTTCAGTATCACTGAATCTTTTAACGGCTCCCTTTGCGTTTATTATACACACACTGATTCCTTTAACTATGGCAGATGTTATTAATTTTGGTTGTCAATCTTTTTTTTTTGCCCACCACAAATTATACAAACAAGACAATTATCACGTTACCTTATACAAACAAGGTATGCTTGAGTGAATCATGTATTACAGTATGCTCAAATCATTTTAACACCAAAATATAGATGCCCTGGTGCCTCTGTAACACCAACAGCAAATTAAAACGAATAGATATTACTGTTTAAATCAATTTTTAAAAAACACCTTTTTATGGGTGTTTGATGTTTTAAATATTGTGCAGAAACACTTAAAAGCTTTTCCTGTAGGGTACTTTCGGCTTGTAATTCACAGATCGCTGCAAAACGTTATAATCTAGTGATGTGAAGTGCAATTACAATAACGTCAAAGCCTACCAACAAATAGTTTTAAACAACTCGTCATTATCGTGGCCGTAGCGCCTGTAAAAAAAAAAAAAGAGAGAGAGGCTGTTGAAGTTTAAAAAGTTAAGAAAATCATTTCAGCTTATTGTATTCTATCTGGGGGGTTTTTCAGATTCCTGTTACTGTCTGCAAAATGAGACATTTTGCCAGGAAACGCTTTTACACGCTGATTACAGAGGACATCAGAAACCTCATTAAATCTAGCAGCTAAGTCTGTTTGTTGACAACGACTGCTTAATTTAGAACAAAGTCATATTCTCCTACACAAAAACACAAACTGTATTAGACAGTAAATATCACGGAGACCTTCTCAGGTCTTTTGATGTAGGGCAATATTAAATGAACCACTCACTGTCAAATAGAAATGGATAACATGACCTAAAATCTCCACTTTATAATAATGAATTCGCACTTTTTCAGACTTCCAGCTCGACTGTGTGTGTCTGATATGTCTACGCTAGCCAGTTATAACTGTGGCAGCCTCAAAATGTCGGGAATGGATTGTGAACATAACCTTGGACGTCTTCTAACTTTCACTCTGAGTGCTCATTTTCCTCATTAATATAGCTGATATCGCAGCACAGACATTATCTTTAATGTGGAAGGTGATTGTGTCAGAGGACTCCAGTCTGCCCACTGAAGCTTTGCATATTCCCGTTGATTACCGTCGAACCACCAGAGTACTCAGGACAGCATAGCCTCTCCAACAACAACAGCTGGGTGGTATCGTTTTATTTCCCAGCCTGAAACAGGCTCAGGAAACCTGTTAAAGTCCCTCACACGTTTGGCCATGATCAGCGACGCAGCTTTTAACTGACTACAGGTTTTTATTTGAGGAAATGCAGTATTTCATTTAGTGGAAGATTGATAATGTCAGTGATTCAGTGAATCTGATTTACAGTCCAGCCACTAGCATCTCACAGCAATCTATTATGTTGGAGGCAGTTACTCTAATTCACAGAAACCTTGAGCCACTCATGCAAGGACATTATGTCAGATAAAAATAAGGTGCACACACTCTGAAGCTCTGCAGCTTTCATCCGTTAGTCATCTCGTCTAAAAATATGAGAAAAAAAAATAGAAAGTCACTTAAATCCATCAAAGTGTGAATAACGGGCTTTGTTCTACTTTGCCTTTGCATAAGGGATGCAACTGACTCCAAATAACCTCCACAGACACTGAGTCTGCGCCAGTGTCGGTCCCAGCTGATATGGGATCAGCCAGCACTGAGCTCAACCAGGTCAGACACACGTCAGCGTTCACACTGTTAATTAAGACGTCTGCTTTGCACCGTTTTTTTTTTTTTCAGATAAAACTAATGAAGAGTATTGTATGAAATATGCAATAGCCAAGAATGATACAGCTAAATACAACTCAAAACTAAAAATAAGTGTTTAAACTAATTTTAGCTAACTGAAATAAAAAAAAATAGGTAGACTAACTAAAATATCATTGTGAAACTAAATTAAAGGGAAAATACAAATAAATCTAATAAAACAAATTGAAATTATTTTCAAAATAAAAAAACTATAATAAATCTTCGGGTTAAATAGCACATGTTTGGTATGAGTGTGCTCAACTCGAGATCATCCTTTTAAAAATACACCCACAGGTGTTGGATCCGGTCGAGTCACTGCAGAGCACAAAAGAACCTGTTCCTTCCCGAAGGTTGCTGCAAGCTCAGAATACCATCAGTCAGTTGTACCTACGTCTCCAGTGATGACGTGAACACCCGACACTGTACACAAGCTGCTGGTGAAATCCCCCAACATCCGGGGTTGGGCTCAAGGTCAAGCGTCCCCCTGTGAGGAGGGGGCCACTGAAGGCATGACCACCATCGACCAGATTAATCACCGCTGACTCACGAAACAACCGTGATTAATGGCGAAGCTGCAGACGATCCACCTCCTCCACCACACTTGGAACGTGCTGCTGGACCCAACATGCACGAGCACGCTAAAGTCAATGGCCATGCGACAAAGGACGGTAACTTAAAGCCTTTTATGACATTAAACTCTGCCACTCTGCCCAAAATAAACCACATTTTGACGAACGCCCTCCCTCTGATAGTCTCAAACTGTTATATCATCCCTCTGTGATGTGTAACTATTTTGTCATCAGGCTGCTATCCCCACGTTCTCCCCAGCTTCCACTTCAATCTGTGATTCCCTGCTTTTCCCAGACTGCCCTTCAACAGCTCGCAGAGAGTGGGCGGGAGCATGTTGGTTTCACTCAGAGGCAGGTAGGCGTGTATAGGTATGCATGCAGCTTGAAAGCTGTGGGGTTATTCACGTCTATATCTGCAGCTTTGCCCCTTCCTCAGACGCATCATGTCCTGTAGCTACACTGCAGTCAGCTCCACCGAGGCCACTGTGGGTGTACACAGTGATCTCTCGTGGGGTTTTTACCCCCCTGTTAATACTACATGGTGGTGTAACAGAGCTGGTTGCAAGGCAGCTGAAACAGAAACGTTACACTTCCATTTGACTTTTCAGTTTATAAAAGCATCACTTACTCTGGTTTAATAATTCAACTAATTTTCAATCGTTTTCTGAAAACTATATTCAAACCTGTCAGAAACACTCATTCAGATGTTAAGACGGGTTGCTAGAAACATCTGGATTTAAAGATTAGGGGTTTTCCTGCTAATGAAAACACCCACTTTTGTTCTATGATAAAAATATTAACCTTTTTTTTTTAGATTTCCAAGAAGAATAATCCTTTCAGTGTGGCCTGGGTCTTCCCAGGATTTCCTTCCAGCTGGACAGAAACACCTCAGGAGCTGTCCATGAGGCATCGTAATCAGACGCTGAACCACCTCAGCTGGCTTCTTTTGATGCAGCGGAGTAGCGACTGTACTCTGAGCCCCTGCTGAACGACCGAGCTCCTCATCCTATCGCTAACAAAGAGCCCAGACACCGTTCAGAGAAAGCTGCTTTCTGCTGCTCGTATTCATGAATTTATTCTTTCAGTTATTACTCACAGTTTGTGGTTAACATGAACCAGTAAATCAACCAGTACACTCGGCTCTCCGTTTACTACGACAGAGGTAAACTCTTCTCTTACTTTCATCCCTCTCTACCACTTACTGGACAAGCAACGGGGCAGTTTCTCAAACAGACTGATTCATGGACAGATACAGGAAATCTTTTACACCACATGCTATCACCCGCAATATAACAATAAGTCTAAGAAAAAACGAAGCAGGTATTTCACCCCTCGTTGCAGAAAGTGTCTGGATTTCATTATATCGCTGCTACTATCTCATGGATATTGCCTTGTAAGCGTTAGTGATTGGTTGTCGCTACGACAACTGCTCCAGTAAAACTACATTTTTATTTCTTTATTCATTTTTAAAAAGTGTCTTATTAAGAGGATTTCAGTGACACTGGGTAAAAACTTATATACCAGCCCTCAGCTGCACTTTTCCAGTTCATTGCTATTTAAGGTACCAACCAAGATAAGTGGACCCTCTGTTGCAGAAGATTGACTCTAAATTCTATGAATAAATTCTAGTTGGTGCCTCATTGGCAGATTATGGATGCATATGATTGGTTGTTTTGTATTTTTTCTACTGTATAGAACTTAACATTGAGCAAATAATCCATTTTTTGATTATGGGGATTTTGATTATGGGCCACAATGTGGCAGCAATCCAAAGTAGACTTACTATGACCTACTACAACCTTCAGACTCAACCTCGTCTTAGCAAAAACACGTTTTATTAGCGATCAAGTGCAAAAAAACTACTCTGCCTGCAATCCTAAACTGAAACAGCGACGTCTCCGGTTGGTGGAGGTTGCAGTTACCATGGAAATGTATCAACCTGCAAATGTCAGGTTGCTTAGTGAAAGAACTTCAGAAACTGTGAGCAGTAATTTTACCATAACTAAGGCAATGCTTTATTACACATTCATACAATACAAGCTAAATATATATAGAAGTATTCAGTTTGAGAAGGTTGGAAATTGTTTGCCTTCACTGTTTTAAATGCTTATGTTCTCAGTCTTGTGCCTCTGCCCTGTTTTTCCTTTACTTTTTAATCCAAATTCAATCTTTTTCATGGCAATATTGAAGCTGTTTGGCTTTGTTCATACGCACATTACAACTCAGAGACCACAGTGGAAAAAATTTGTATAACTAAAGCATATTCTGTCTTCAAGATCCACATACTTTTAACCTCTCATACATGTTCATTCCTCTGTAATAAAGCTAGCATCATCATCAACACTGGATGGACAGCTGTGCATTTTAATGAAAACCTGAAGCAATTACTGACTTCACAGCAAGTTTCACACTTTGTTAATCCATTAAGTTGGCCACATTGGACTCGTTTTCTAGACCAGTTCTGGCCCTCAAGCCAACCTTTTGACTTGGATGGTAAGTCACAGGGGATGGTAGCATTATAGCATGGTGACCTCATAACAAGATGGTCCTGGGTTCAGTCTCAGGAAGCGCCTTCTGTGAGTGGACTGTTCATGTTCTCCTATTGGTTTTCTTCAGGAGCTCTGCTTTGTTCCCCTTTGAAAAACATGTTTAGCCACCACTGCCTCTCAGTCTGGGACACTGTTTCACTGTTTTAGATTTCCTGCTTCCACCTTCTGAAATGCAACAATGGGCTGCTTGCCTGGGACTAACAAACATGTTACTTGTTTATTTTTTTCTAAATTTTCTGATATTTTATTGACTAAATGATAATTAATTATTCAAAAAAAGTGACATTTGATATGCAGATGTGACGTTGTTTACAATTATACTGTAATGACAGAACAACGAGGTTAGAAATGCAGGGTGCACCGCCAAAAGCCCTTTTCTTTCTGTTTTACATATTTAAAGTGTTTTCAGGCTGGATTTAATTTGAAGTTTCAATTAGTCACTCCGCTGCTGGTGAAGTATCACACCACTATTTTAATGTGGCCCAACAGGCCAAATCTAAGTGCGTAAATAATGGAGGTAGGGGAAGCTCTTCTCTAATGTACCCTCAGTTTCAGTAACCCGGTGATGCAGGTGTAGGTGTGCAGCTCTAAAAAATCCTGGTTAAAATACATCCTCAACCACACACATGGCCCTACAACCATATATATGCAAGGTGATATCATCCACAAACATGCACCTACACAGACACCTACACGCATGCATGCCCATCGCAGATTCACACAGGCACACACTAAGTTAGGTGAACGCTACTCAGCACCTGTGCAGCGCAGAGAAGGGCAGTTAGTTTGCAGGATTTATGCATTATTTTATCCAGTCATGTGTGTGTGTTTGAGCCCTCTTTCCCCCTTATAATGTAGTCGCAGATGCAGACAAAAAGCACACAATCATCTCCCTTTTTATGCAGCTAGTGTCTTCATGTATGGCTGATGCTGCAGCTGCATTCAGGGTATCACAGAAGGCACAAAATGGGAGGGTTTTGTTGCATTATGCTGAGGCGTTCCTGCATTGTATGCATGTATGGCTGCAGACGAGCCTCATGATAAAAACCTGTTCGCCTGTCTACCACACTGCAGTACCGACACAATAAAGAGGGCAAAATACCTGATTTTTCTTTTACGCAAGGGCTCCACGGAGTGGGGGATGCTGACCCTATAGATGCGGCACCCGTCACCATTTTCCCCTTTGAAGAGAGACAAAAAGATAACAGTGCATCGTATGAATTGAAGTAAAATGCAGTTTTGTCCCCATCAGTAAATGAACACAGGCTTTCCAATAAAGCGCAAAGGTTGCAATGCCACACATGCGCCCTAGTAGGAAAATGTGGCACTGCCGATGCCTTTTAAGTGAATTTTAATCGTATTTTACAACAATAAAAAAAACAAATTGTGGGTTGAAGATGCCATAATGTAAACTCCGACACTCGCAAACCCAAAATGTGACTACAGCTTTGAAGTTACGCAGGATTAAAAGCATCACATGCCACTCCAGTTCACAATTTTCATGCCTCTCAAAGCAGCAGTGCTCAGAATGAAACAGATTTTTTTTTTACCTGCTTTCTTCGTTGTCGCCTCCGCTGGGATCCCTATTGTGATTCGTGGATTGTGAATGGAAATGTGTCACCTACATGTTTCATTGTAATTCCCAGGTCTGGAAAAAGGAAATTGATTAGCCGCAGTGACGCTTCGCTCGGTCTTTCTCTCGCCTCCTCCAGTATAAAAATGAAAATAAAACCAACACAAAGAGAATAAAAATAAAAATCAGTAAGAGGACGCGTTTAGAAAATAACCGTTGTGTTGTTGTCGCGTTATTTCAGCCTGCTCTTTGTGGTGGATGTGTGCGCTCTCCCAGTGATGCTCCAAGGCTCCACGTACGCCCGGCGATGATGCTGCTTCGGTGTCTCTGCCTCTCTGACAAAAACTGCTCTCACACAGGTCCGCTGCTCTCTGCGCCCAACTCATTGATTGGACAATATGGCACTAGCCCACGTTCGCCTTTCTAAAGTACTGCAAATGATCGACCAATCCTGCAGCGGACGCCTGCATCTGATTGGCTGTATCCTGTTCGAAATCGTCTGTTAGTTCCCGGTCCACGCGCACCTGTGACTACTTACGGCTAATGTAAATATTAATGCGCTGGTCGTTAATGTAGCAACATATTAATGTACTAATTTCTGATACTCCGTTTTGATTGGCTGACTGGGTTCCAAAAGGTCAATTCCACCACCTGCTCCTGTTTACAGTTAATGTAACCATTGATGTAGCAAATCTAATGTCATGTTTTACTGGGAACATGACATTATGTCACAGGTTTGTTAATATCTGACTCACATGGCAGCACAGGTTTAATTAATCCTAAATTAGCATGCAACACTTCCCAAACCTGTTGGGACTTACAGCTATTGTAGCCATTAATGCAATAACCAACAGTGTAGCAACACATTAAAACATAGAGTTCTTATTAATACAATCACTGTAAACCATTAAACTGCTTACCCGAAGCATGAATGTCTTGTGTTTTTAATCTGACTAAACGTATTTATGCACACAGGTCTAATCATTGCTAGCACAAGCCTTAATAATTTACAGTTAGCTCCTAAGTGCTAACAGGGCTAATAGAATTTACTGTTGTTGTGTAGTTGCGTGGTCTGCTGTGCCAACAGTCAAGTGATCGACTGGACAATGTGGGGCTTGCCCACAATTACATTTCTAAGTTATGGGACGTGATCAGCCAATCTCACGAGTTCCCAGTACAAGCACATTAACTAAAGCATAGACCATTGTAGCAACATATTAATGCGCTGAGTTCTAATGGTGTGACTGGTTGAAATGAGGTTCCAAAGCATTGGTGAGCTTTCAGCCCTTGTAACAGTTAACATTACACTCTAACGATCATAGCATATGTCCTGCAGGCATAGCACAAACCACCTGTATGAAGACAGAGCATGAAAGTTCATTTAATGTTTTCATTTTGTGATCACAGAAAGTGAATGACAGGACTTCAAGTGACTACAGATTAACTGCTGGTGTCAGGAAGTTGGTAGGACTTGAGATAAGCTTTCCAACTTCCAGCTGAGTGACTGAAGCGACTACCAATGAGAGTGAAGAATGCCTCAGACTGACATATGACCTATCTAAAGTACTGCAAGTAGTAAGTTGGAAGGTTACCTGGTAACTGGAGCGCACTTTAAAACTGAGGCCTCTATTTGGTTCCAGGTCATATGTCAATCACAGGCAGGGATAGGAATAGAGATGTTGATGTTTCTACTGTAGAATCACCGTGACGATCGCCTCGAAGTCTCTGTGCTGGTTTTCATCTGTGCTTTGTGCTGACGGCTTTGTGTTCATTCCTAAATGCTAAGAGAAAGATGGTATGTGTCTAATCTAGAATAGGGATTTGTGTGGTGTGTAGGAGTGCAGTCTAAAGGTTTATATTGTTAAATAGTAATTATGAGACAATGTGTTTCAGGTCATTTTACAGAGAAACGCAGAAGTAATATAATGAGTAATATAACGAGTTACTGTCTCCTGGGGATTAATTAAGTAATTTACTGTATTACTTTTGGGAAAGTTTGTTTGTGTAATGATAATACATTACTTTCTTTGAGTAACGACCCCAACACAGATCACAACAAAGAGAGGAAATACCTCATGCACAAACATTTGACCACACAGCATGGAATTAATTTGCAGGAGGTGACTCTCAAAGCAGAGCCAGCGACAACCCAATAAAAATCAATAAGAGAATTGATAATCAATTCAATAGGTGATATATAAGTTCCAATTTCTAATTACAGGTATTCTTCATTCCGACTGTAGAACACCCTCCCACCTTATGTGACAGTGGTTGTTGCTTATAGGAAGTGATTCACTCATGGCGCATCACTTTGAAGCGGATGGTTGCAAGCTGACTTTCCATGCACTAGATGCTTAGGCATCCCTCTAACATATTTACTACAAAGTCATTATTCAGTCAGTGGTATTTTGCATTGTCATTGGTAGTTGCATCTTCATTCATGTTGAAGGTAAACAAAGTTGATCTCAGGATCCGCCCACTTCTCATCACAATTGGTAGCCACTGGAGCCGCAGTGTTGACTAGAGACCAACCATCAGCTTCAAAGCAACGTGCAACGAGTGTGCAATTAGGCTAAAATTAAGTGAATTAGATTTAGAATACAAATGTGAATAAAATAAAAATAGAATAAAATAGAATAAAATGTAAATACTATCAAGCAGGGTAGCACGGTGGTTAGCACTGTTGCCTCACAGCAAGAAGGTCCTGAGTTCAATTCCACCATCAGGCCGGGGTCTTCCTGTGTGGAGTTTGCATGTTCTCCCTGTGTTTGTGTGGGTTCTCCCCGGGTACTCCGGCTTCCTCCCACAGTCCAAAGACATGCAATTTGAGGGGAGAGGTTAATTGGAAACTCTAAATTGCCCATAGGTGTGAATGCGGGTGACTGTGAGTGCAAATGGTTGTCTGTCTATGTGTGTTAGCCCTGCGACAGACTGGCGACCTGTCCAGGGTGTACCCCGCCTCTCGCCCCAAGACAGCTGGAATAGGCTCCAGCACCCCCCGCGACCCTGAAAAGGATAAGCGGAAGCG
>VOQK01043661.1:6469-20302 GCA_015052645.1 Benitochromis conjunctus
TTAAAAAAAAAAAAAACAACAACAACAACCAAAAACCCCCAAAACACAGATTTGTGCAGATGTAGCTCTCCATAAAGCTCCATCACGGTTAACTGGACACAAAGTGCTCCACGCTGCACCCGTCATCCATCTTTGTGACAGCATATATACCCCACCCGGTTCAGATGGCTGACCATGAGTAAACATGTCTAATCCAAGAGTGAACAGTCTCTTTTACTCAATTGCGAACGATGCTGATTTGTTTCTATAATGGGTAATTCTGTTTCTACAACCTTTGTTAGATACTCTCTTGCATTTTACTGAAACAAACAAATGAACCAAACAGAACAAAACGAGAAGCAGCAAAGCAGAATGAATGGAGGCTTCTTTAACAAATGGGATTCACAAAAGAGTAGGATGGGAAAATTTGTAATTTTGAGAAGCTTATTCTCCCTGTGGCATACCTGTGCCAGAGAAATGTATTGATATAATAAAGCACCAGCTTCTACAAAAGGTTTACTTAATACATCTTCTGTTTAAAAATAGATTGATCTATTATCGTCAAGTTTTACAGGATTTAATTCACATTAATGTCATTAAGATGGCTCAGAATATAGAAAACATACATTGTTTTTGCACTGTAAACTTTGCTGCATTTATAATGACTGCAAACTTTATCTAACTAGCATTAAATCATTCCACGAGGCTTGCATAGGGCAAGAAATTACCACAAATATCACACAAACAGCAACAAATTGAAGTCTGCGTAAATACTGATGTTGATTTTCTTCTTCTTAATCTGATTAGTAAATAAGTTGTGTAGACTGTGGATATTTGGTGGCTCTGAGCTGTGTAAATAGTTTAATTACCCTAACAATCTATTCACTCACAACAGTACTACATAATACACTCTTAGTATGTGAGGACACATCCTAATCAACAGGCCATTTATAATTATTACAATCTATGGAAAATTCACTTACATTTATTATAAATTAATGTTTCCTAATTGAACGTATGAAACAAAGAGGTTCATAATTAAGAAAAATGCATTTGCCTCCTTTTGTTTTTGTGTATATTTGTCACACTTTCACGTTTCAAATCATCACACAAATTTAAGGCAAGATGACCCAAGTATGATAGTTTTTAAACGATTTGATCTAAAAAGGAAAAAAAAAAAAATAGTTCAAACCTACGCCGCCCTGGTGAAAACCTAATTGGCCCCTAAACATAATAACAACTTGTGCCACTCTTGGCAGCAAGAACTGCAATTAAGCATTCGCGATAACTGTCAGTGAGTCCTTCACATGTATTTTGGTCCACTCTAAGATGCTCTTTTTATACCCCGTCGTGTTAGTCCCTGTTGCCAGTAAACCTAATTAGAAGCAACATGCTCCTCCAGCTGTTTCTTTTTCGTATCACTTACTAGTCCAGCCTTTCCAGCTCTCATTTGAACTTTTTTGAACTCGTCACATTTTACAAAGATTCTCATCTTCTGTTTTGGAGTTCAAAACAATGGAATCCTTCCACCAGTATTTATACATGAGACGTCTATAATTTAGCTTGTATTTAAGGTCGTTTCAACAAGTTCCAATAATATTAGTTCACAGACTGAAATTTTTCCATCGTGTTAAACATACTGGGAGATCACATCGAGTCGTTTCCTTCATTTCCAGAAGACCAGAAACTCTAAATTGCAGCAAAACTGCTTCTGTTCTATTTTTACACACTGCCAGAAAGTAATTACAAAAAGTTAGATACCCCATGTGAGCAGCTAAAATGAGGATCGCAAAAATCTATAATAGATAAATGGGCGGGCAGATGTGGGAACACACACACACACACACACACACACACACATTGAACACACACACACACTGAGCACTCAGAACAGCCAAAGAAGGCCAGGACTGCAGGCACATGGCATGGCAAGTGTTGGGTGCATTTGGGAATAGGGGAAAACACTTCCTCATGGATAAGTGCAGCCAGAGTGCTCTTTAGTGTTGCTCTATCCATCTCTCTGACACTGGGCCCCCTGACCAGCCATCTCAGGTGGGCTTAGTGGTATTTATGGAAGCATGAGCTCTGCCCTTGTGGGGGTCACATAAATAGGCTCAAACCTTCTGTTTCTTGGAAATAGCTAAGCCGTGTTAATTTCTAATTAACAGCATATTTCAGGGTTATTTTTAGTAGCAAAAACCTTGCAAACGCTGAAACATTCAGCCATAGAACTGAATGGAAGCATTGGCTCTCTGAAATCAGATCATAAGGGGACATAAAGGACCTTTCTCAAAGACTCAGTCAAAAGGTGAGACATTAAATTTAGAGCGATTTTGTATTATCTTAACAAATAATCAATTTCATAAGACAAGATAGGATGCACTTAATTGTCCACAAGGACAGATTTGTTCTGGTATAAAAAGCTGCAGATGTGTACTACATAGAAATAGAATAGAATAGAATACAAAAAGATTCATATGTACACAACTCAGCTATCATACAATGGAAAATTATACCCCAAATATTATACAAATATTATTTCATTATTTAATAATTAACATGAAAAGCACACATTTATGCTGGGATTTTGGGAGTCCAAGTTGATCCATTCTTAAAAAACAAAACAAAAAAAAACAGGAAACAGAAGAAGTGGCCGAAGATGCATCGGAGGAAACAATGGTACTTAATGGCCAATCTTAGATCTTGCGGGTGTTAACTCTATTTAACTCTACTGGTCTATCAAAGATGTTTTAAGAAGTTTTTTAAACACATATTACCTTAAGCAAAGAGTCCTAAATACACTATGGCCTTCAGGCAGGAGTTTTACACAACCAGTACCTTAGTGCTGTTTTGAGAGCAGCTTTGCAACTCAGTTCTCATCTTGCACACTAGGACTAACTTGCTTTGACAAAGCATTTACTGAGTTCAACTATATGTATAATTTAAATGACAGAAAACTAGCATACATCAAGTTTTCCCCCCATCTTCAGTCACACTTTTATACTGACATGTCCTGTAAGTCTATCCCAAAACTCAACACCATTTAAAAAAACTACAAATGTCTAACCAGATATAAAATAAATGCCATATATTGGAACAGTATTGCTCTGATACATCAATTTCTAGAAAATTAGCACAACTTTCTTTTGTTTATATAATTTGACGAAGCTGCAGAGCACAAATGACTGGACTTGTTTTCACACACTAAAGTTAAACTGTAACTTGAGGCATCTGATTGTGATGTCTTGCTTGTCCCGAGGCCACTATGTATTGACATTAAGCCAAACTATTAGGCACAAGTTGCAACCGCTTTGCCATCAAAACTTATGGGAAGGTATCCGAGTGAGACCATTGTATACACGGCGCTGACGAAAAGTTATTCCCCCAGCAGCAGCACTGGTGATGGCGGCAGCAAAAATAGTGATTTACCGCAGAGGTGTAAACAAAACTGCTCCATCTTTGGTTCTCTTCCTTCTAACCCTTGTGTCCACAATTCCTCAGAGAAAGACAAACATCGATCTGAGTTACAGCCTCAGACTACTGAGAATCTCTCTGGTCTGCACACCCACATAAACATGCACATATAGAAGCCTTATTTCTTTCCCTGCAGCTTTAAGTTTCTAAACTCTGCCCCAACAGGAGACTTGCAAAATGTATGTATATATTTTAAAAACAAAATTGAAGATTTTCATTAGAGCTGCCATTGTTAACCACTTATCTAACCTGTGTCATAAGTACATGCTGCTTGTACATTCACTGTTTTAGGCTCTACAGAGCGCAGTTTCTTGCACAATTTAGGCTGCCAGTGAAGTTCAAGTTCACTGGATTTAAAATTTGTTGGCAAACACATCCTCATTTTACAATTTTTTATATTCACTGATATGGTCATTGTGCTCAGAGGTGAAAACTTTCAGTAAAAACAGGAATTGTCACAGAGTTTACGATTCTGACAGCATCTCTTGAGCGTTCCTGGCTGTCACTGACAATTCTGATACTTCCCAGAAAGAAAAAGGGAATGTTTTGGATTCCAACAAAGAAGAAAACCTTGTTTAGTTGTGGCAGCATAATCGTTGTTTGCATGATGTGTCCTCCAGCTGTTAATATGATTGTGCCAAGGAGAACACTTAATGAAAACAAATAATAGAAAAATTGCAGCCATGCATCACAGCCCAGATTCGGTAATTATCATTTTACAGTATATATACATATATGCATCCCACTTGAGTTTATTAGCTCTATGTCACAGGATGTGGCTTGCAATAAACTCATAAAAAATTCTGAAGTTTCACTTCTTTAGGCACCTTGAGACATTCAGGGGTGTTTCTTTCAATCCTGTAAATTGCGAGCTGGATCAGCAGCAAACCTTACTTTTCTCCAGCACATGCCCCATACTGTGGTTCATGTTTTGCTTCTCCTCTGACAAAAGGTACTCATCACTACTGAGAAGAAACAACCCTTCTTGTTTTGAGGAAACCACATGGGTCAGGAGCAGTGAGTACCTTTCTTTGAGCCTCCTCACACAGCCCTCATCAAATTTGCTGTGATCCTTACCTACTTCTCCAACATGGTGAATGTAACTGATTATTCTCTTATTGGCAAGTACACCGCTTTCCAGTTATTCACCCGTGCTGCAGCTAAGTCAAAAAACAACAAGCCATAGCATCTGTGCTACGCTGAAATGACTCTTATGGAAAGCTCATGTACTCACCCAGTACAGCATAGTAAAAAGGAAACTGGGCAGCGTCAGTTGAGTACTGAGGGAGTGCATACAGACCACCAGGTAGGGAATTCCACAACAAACGGTTTCTGGATATAAGGGAGTCCACGCGGTCCTGGATGATCTGGATGAAGCAGACAGGTAAAGCACAGAGGAGGAGATGTGAAGAAAAAGATCAGGGAAACAAGCTGAATTGGAAATGAAGACCATTAAAAATATATTTGAAAAAATGGATATAAAAAACAGAGGGGTAAAAACAGGGTGCAAGAGTGAACAAAGTATAACTTATCAGGGAGACAACAGAAAAAAGGACCTATAAGTTTCTTTTATTCTTTCTTGGGTTTTTTTTTTTAGTCAAACTGAAAAATCCATTGCCTGAAATTTCCCCCTTACCCCCCATCTAACAATAGAGATGTACTAATATTTGAACTAAAAATGACAGCTTTTTAGCTTATGTTTGGTGCTTGGGGAGGTCTCCAAGAGAGGAACATCTTTGCAGAAATGACCCAAGAGACTTCATCCTGTGGAGCAACTCAATCCCAACACGAGCAGCCCATTAGCGATTTAGCTAATACGATCCATCTGGCTTGTTATTGGAGGTTGTGTAAGATGGTTGAATGTCGCGACAGTGAGCCAAATCTTCCAAAGACATTTACCATAGTATAAATAAATGTAATAATTCTATAATAATTCTAAGGAAGAGTAACAACACAAGTAAAAGTAATTTACCAAGTACTATTAGCAAAACATACTCATGAGCTTTATTAGTACTACTACTGATGTTTTAAAGAGGAAATCAGCTGGTTAAACTGTTTAATGCTGTCATGTGCTGTGTGCAGGCAGGAAACGGTGGACCCAAAGTGCAGACTCACGGAGGCATAAACTTGAGCTGAAGCAGTTTTAATGTAAAAACTCAAAGTTAACAAAACTGAAACTACAAAATAACTTACACAGGCAGACCAGAACACACAGCATAGGATGAGGGAGATGGTGACACAGGCCAAAGAAAACACAGGGCTTAAATACTCAGAGGGAGCAATCAGGAAATGAGAAACAGGAGGGAAACACAGCTGGGACAAATCAGGGCTAACGAGACAAGGGAAGCAAAACCAGATACATTAACATGAGACACGGACTTCCAAAGTAAAACAGGAAATATAACACAGACGCAGACTTGACACAGAGACAGAAACCAGAAGACTGAACTCTAACATAAACCACACAGAGAATCTAAACTAGAACAATACTATAACCCATAGACAAAGTAAGCTCAACATAATGAAATACACAGAAACAAAGAACCAAAAACACAAAACACTGGGTCGACGACACAGGCACCCTAACAAATGCACATTTTATGAACTCATTATACAGCTAGTTTGTGAGATTACATTTTGTAAAGTAACTTGTCAGTGTTACATACATTACTGTTGGAAATGCAGTAGCGCAGAAGTATGAAACACTATGAAAATACCTCAAGTCTGTACAGTAATGAGGATCAGAGGGCTTCCGACTCTGTGGCAGAGGGCTGATTGTGTAATCTGGTTTACCAGAAAGTAAGAAAGCTTTTGAGGGATTGAGCAAAAACTCTTCCCTTCTGAGGACAGCTTTAGGCAAAAACTCTACTTATGTTTTTTTCTTTCCCCATTTCTCTCCAGTATCCACCAGTTGAGGCAAATAATTCAGCTCAGGTCTGCCAGAAAGACTTTTTTAAACATGTGATGTTTTAATTTACTTGGAACTAAAAATATTTTTTCATACCATAAATTTGATCAGCATTTAGCAGTACTGCTAATACTAATGTTAGACCCATAACATCTAATCTACATGTGTTTTTTCGACTGGGAGAAGGCCTTTGATTGTGTCCCTGGGGTGGCCCTAGAGGATGTAATGCAAGAGTAATGGAGCTGTTGATTCAAGCCAATTGGTTAGTTGACACTAAAAGCTTTTATTTATTTATTTTGGCAAATTATATAGTGACATTGAAAATGTTGTCATATGAGCTGTCTATATTTTTTACTTTTTACATTCGTATTTAATTTTTTTTTGCATGACTAAATATGGACTGTATAAACCATTTGAAAGTAACCATATGCAGTAACCACAAGTAGTTTTGACTTATTGTGAACCTCAAAAGCGCATTTTTCATTTAATAAAACAATCAAACATTTTAATCACATTTTTTTGTATTTAGATCAACACAGACATGAAGAGCAAAGTATGTCACAACATACTGTCTCAACTTTCTTCTTCTGACTTCAAAGCTATCTAGGGACATATGGGAAACTGACATTTCCATCCAGTTCTTAATAGCCACACAACCACACACACACACAAACACACATATATATGCTTACACACCAACCTCCTTACACCAACTGTCAGGCTCGCAGTATGTGGGACACTACAGTTATCAGCCACGCTTCATTTCACCCGTTTAGCCTGGTGGCATGCTGGCTCTGACTTTTTAGCACATCTGGCCAACAGTATACAGCTGTCAGCGGTCTCCTGTCTAATTTCATACCCTGCTAGCACTGGGCATTTGGTGGAATTACCAGGGTCTTGTTTGTGCTGAAAAGTGAAAAAAAAAATAAAAAAAATGCTGCAGTTTGAGGACACTTTGTATTATTAAGGTAAACATGAAGGCAAACATAAATTATTGTTGTAGGGTTTGCTGATTAAATTATCACTGATTCTATAAAAGATGGGTCCTTATTCCTGGTGTTTAATAGATGGCATTGATGCAAACATTTTAATATACACAGCAGTAAATGGGCTCAAACAGACAAATATATGACGTTATTACAGCCATGAGCTCTTTAATTTCAATCGCATATGCCGTACTTTCAGTTCAGTGAATAATTTTTCTACTTTATATCTATGTATATATATCTATGTATATAAAGTAGAAAAATTATACACATAACAGGAGGCAAATTCTGATAGCAAACGTTGGAAAATAATTATCTTACAAATTTAAGGTTGTACTTTTAAGTACAGTAGCTGTTTGAAAACCTTCAGGGATGGTTAGGCTTGCTTCATATTTTGAAAGTTGATACCTTGATTGCTCATTTATGCAATTGAGCTATAGAATTATAAAGGCTGTAATTATTTTATGACTAATAACAGAAAATAACTGTGCCAGCTTTAAAACTGAATGACTTTTCAGTCGGTTAAACGTTCTTTCTATTTGCATAAATTCACACAGGTATGATATAAAATCAATAAGAATGATAAAGACAATTTTCTCAGTCTTAATAAAACCAAAATATGTGCAAAATAATCTACCTGTATACATGTACTTCAAACTTATTTTGTGAAAATAAATGGAGATTCCACCTTTAAACCTGCACCTGCACAACAGCGACAGTGCTCGCCTAGTAAAAGTATTTTTACACACACAAAGAAATAAAGGAAAAAGTTATAGTCTTTCCTTGCTGGTGTAAAAGATAATGATTGTAATAATAGCATTATGTTATTGGTATGATGATAATTGTGTTAACTATGATATCAGTATTCATGGTGGACGTGATAAATTAAAACAAATTGTGGGCTTCAGCAATCATACGGATGTTTATGTAATGATACCTATGATTCTTCTGCAGATGTTGGTGATAAAAAGGATTATTATCCTCCGTGTCTGTGTTCAGAGATGATACAGAGCGCAAATGGTCCCTGAGGTCTGAATCAAGGATGCAAGGAAATGAATTTCTTAAAAAAAAGGAAAACTAGGATGGCTTTTGTGGTACACGGCAATGACACAGGTTCATTTTCTGTACATCAGCCGGTTAGGTCATTCAATGAGCCAGCCCGTGGGTTTCTAGCCTTGAGAGCGGGCATGAACACCCACTCACATACTGCAGCCTCTTAAACCTGAAGGCTGCCAGACAGCATGGACCTCCTTCACACTTGGTGCTTCACAACTGGCACTTCACGACGCCTCTTATGCACCCGTTATGTTTACATTTCAGGCATCAAAATGCTGGTTTCCATCTACAATATTTCTTTTCTTTTCTCAAAGATTGTCAGGTTAGGTTCAAATAAAACCTGAACTCCATATTAGATGTAACATTTTCAAGGCTACCCTTGCTGAATCGTCCACCAGCGATTTCACGTGCACTTTTCACACACAGAAAGAGGTTTTGTACACGAGGTTTCCTTTACTGTTAGTCACTGATTAGAACTGATAAGACACACATTCTAGACTACCATTAGATAGGGCGCCTACGTCATATATGTAACTGTCACAGGTCTGATGACAGTGAAGACAATGAACATTAAGTACTAGCTGTAAAAAAAATGGCGTCAGCTGGTGCCAAATCAAAGGGAAAGAGAGGCAGTAACTTTGAGACTCGAATAAAGGATAAGACAGTTCCATATAAAAATCTTATATGCCAATGGTGGATCAGCAGCTTTCTCATATGTATGGATGGTAACGGTTTATCGCAGAAAAACACAGTTTTATACAGAAAAAAAACAACAACAAAAAGTCAAAGTGTAACCCTGATCTCAAAACAAACTTTGAGCATGCCAAATCACCTCCAGTAACTTTGATATACCTTCACTCAGTGTTTAAACACTGCATCGCCGAGCTGCATCAGAGTAGAAATGTATGAATATGGAGCAGAAAAAGTACTGCAAAAGAGAGGGCACATTCAGCTAACCTTCTTTGGATATAAAAAAACTGACAACTGGAGAAAGAAATCTTTCAAAAGTTTGTCTTTGGGAGGTGATGCATAGCCAGCGGCAATGTATAGTACAGAACAAGATATAGCAGTTTGACTGACTAAATGCAACTCTCCTGATGAAACTCAATCCACAACTCCCATTAAGACAATGTTTTGCAAGCTTACCTCAAGAGTTGTTAAGACTATTTTGGCTACGGAGGAGAAGTAGGCGTCCCAGAGGAACTGAGTCTGCTGGCGGAGAGCCAAGATCCTGTCACGGCCCACGGATCGGGTAATGGAGGGAACCTGTGGAGAAAATAGAGAAAGAAGATCAAGATGACAGTGAGGCAGATTATATTACGCTAGCTTTTTAAACAATGCTGAGTGAAGGACGAGAATCGGCGGATAGCAAAAAGGGTGGAGGAAGCATAAATAATTTGTGGACATGCAGAAAAGATTAAAGAAGATTTTCCCCTCAAGACTCTTCCACAACCACATCTTACTTTGCACTTGTTTCCACTGATGGCGTTTCAACTAAATCACCTGCTAATCAGCTCCAGTTAATTCATCTAAACTTGAAATACATATGTATGTATGCAAGCCATGTAATACTTCTTTTTTTTAAACTTTTTGATAAAGATGAGTTTGAGCGTCTCTCCAAAACTAAATGATATTTAGGCGATTTAGTTGAAACACCATTAAGTGGAAGCAAGTGCAAAGTAAGATGTGGTTGTGGAAGAGTCTTGAGGGGAAAATCTCCCTTAATCTTTTCTGCATGTCCACAAATTATCATCTGAATTTGAGCATCTCTCCAAAACTAAATGATATTTAAGTTTTACTTTGCAAATACTTAAAACAGTTTATCAACTTATCATAAATCTTACATTGCCTCAACAACTTATTGATCATTGTTAATTTATTTTTTTCTGGAACAGAAATGAAAGGGAATTTAAAAAAAGCCATGTAGGGCCATGTACCAACAACAGCTGCTGATCTGCTAAGACCCACAGGAACAGCCCATGATCTGAGTGGGTGCCTGAGTGGCACCTTCAGGGAGCAGCAGAGAAAGGCTCAAATTAAGGGACACCATGATCCTGACCGGGAAGCTAAGCAACCGGATATGTTAGGGAGATGGAACAGGATGCTCTCTTGATGTCCAGATTGGAAAACAACAAACTCCCTACAAGATGAGACCAGACATGACCATAGATGCACCATTGAGCTTGACAATAAAACTGTCAAGGCAACATTACAGCCAGTGTTTCTAAAGACCCTGATCAGCCCTTAAGAGATGGTGGTGGATTTGAAGCCCAAGAACTGTTTGGTGTTTTGGCCCCGGTGACAAGAAATCTCCCGTCATTAAACATTAGAGTGCCAACTGGTTGGACTTGGCCAATGAAAAAGCCACTGTGGTCTGGAGAAATAATGGGTGATAATCAGTTTTGCTGAAACTCTGGTCTCTTTCCATGAGGGTGCTGAGGATTTTCATTTAAAGCCACTTGGCTCTATCGTTCATGCGCTGACCAGCGAGCTCTCATGTTACAGTGATTTGTGAAGCTTAATGAGGCGACTCCGACTGACAGTCATGCTGTCTGGAATGTCTTCAACTGATATTTGTCACAGAAATATACCAATTTCCACATGCATTATGTGTCCAATAATATCTTCATCCCCTCTGCTTCAAGGGGAAATGATCCCTTCATTCATTTCAATGAGACCACTGCACTGACAGGAGTGCTGATATGGTGGGCGTTTGCAGAAAAAAACAAACAAACTGTAGGGCGGACAAGCAAAAACACAACTCTAAAAGATAATTACATTGAATTTTAAAAAGTAAAAGTGTACATTATATATCATACTAATACTTTTGGGTTTTTATTGATTTCTTTTCATTTATTGTTTGGATTTAGACAAGTTTAATTTTTGCCTGGGTTTGTTTGGTTTACTGTACTACTGATTTTTGCATGCTTTGTTTTGCAAAAAAATTATATATTTAATTAACTTTGTAACAAAAGTTGCAGTTGTTTGTCTTTGAAACTTTGCATTGTTGGGCTGTCCAATTAGCCTTCAAACTCGTGTTCCTATCTTCTAAACTGGTCTTATTAAATTGCTTTTATGTCATATGACTACAGTGATGTTCCTTGCATTTTTATTTATCTATTTTTTATGCTTGGCTCTTTTTGCACAAGAATAATGATAAAAAAAACAAGACTGGACTTCAACTCTGACAGCTGTGAAATTATTTTGGATAGTGGCAGATTTACCAAGCAGGGTAAATTAGTATGAGGCTGCAATCACAAAACTGCATTGACGGCAGCAGTTTGCAGTCAACTGCCTGCTAGCCTTAGCCCTTAGGTAAATAACTTTTGTATGATTCATTTAAATGCTTTCCTCCCATACTTTTGCTCTCTGAAGTCAAAGGATCTACAAATACATGCTGTATGCAGCTGCAAAAATAGCTGTGTCCACGCTTAGCACTGTGCCTCTACAGTAAATACAGATAACACATGTACGTTTTATTGCTTGGACAGAGAATTAGTAAATCTGGCCCACAGAGTGATGACAAAATTGCATCAAAAATAAAAGAGTCACAGATTATGTGCTGTGAGTGTTGATAATTATGAGTAAAAACCAATAAAAACAAAAAGCACTCACAGTACAGAGCGCTTCTGTTGCTTATCCACTTTATAACAAAATTATATTATAATTGCTTTTTCATTTACTTTTAAAAGATGTTTATTTCACATTTGTGTGATCTGAAAACCCCACATTAATCATGAACTCAGTAAAAGCGGCTGTGCCGGTGTTGACGTCACTGGGGTCTGCCTACAGCAGCACAAGCTTTAATTGTTCAGCTCTCTGAGGTGGAATATAAACAACACCAATCAAATCAGCCCCATTCTCTTTCCCTCGATTGACTCTAATAGTGTTTATGTTTCTCAGCAGGGGGGCGTTTTGTGTGTGTGTGTGTGTGTTGTGTATTTCCCCTCTCCATGGAGGGAACAGAAACTCTACATATTAAACAGCCAGGTATTGCCGTTCTCAGTGATGTAATTGAAAGTAATGAGATTCAACCCTCTCAGCAGGTGTTACAGCTTCAGTGTTGCGTGAGTTCCTGTGTGTGTGTGTGCGTGCGTGCGTGCGTGTGTGTGTGTGTAGTTTCTAGTGAACAAAAAAAAGGAAAAACCAATCGGGGTAAGCATACAGGATTTGTATACCAACCAAAAACTAAAATATATTCTGGTTAAATATTTCACTGATTATAGCCTTCTTTATAGATGTTGTCATTTAAATAAAAAAAGAAAAAAAAAAAGAAAGAAAGAAATTCTGGATGTTTTAATGTTTCTTAAAGGTGTTAAGCTGACCGTTGAATAAACCCCAGACCCTGAGGCTAAAGAATCATTTCTGATATTTACTTTGGAGAAGCTGATTTCATTCTTGCCACTCCGCTGACTGCCTCAGTGCTCAAAGAAAGAAATTAAGCTCCATCGAGGTGTCCTCAACATCTAGGAAAGTGTGTTAAATGAAAAGCAGAAACAACCTGTACTGTGTTTTTTTAAATTAATTAATTAATGTTTATTTATGACACAGTTCATTAAACTGCTCAACTGGTGTTTATTCAAAACTGACAGAAAATATGCAGATGAGTTTATTTGATCTAAAACACGAGTTCCTGTCTATTATCAGGAATTTGGATCATTTTCAGGAAAAGAAAGGTGGTTTCTGAACCACCATGATTTATAGAGTTCGTCTGCTTCTTTGCTGGATCGTTGTGCTAACTTGTGTCAGTGTAGCTCCAGCTCCTCCTTTGTGATTTCTTAGTGTTCTCTCCTAACGACCGTCTCTTCTCCGTGCACAGACTTCCCGGACCCCCAGCCTGCCTTCCCTGCCCTTTGGACCCCGAGTGGATGTGAGTGAGCGTGAGTGGATACTTGAGGATTGGATTGGAGGTGTTTGAAGAGGATTGTGAACATGTGCCTGCCCTGGATCTTTTCTCTTCCTCCCTTGGATTCCCTGGAGCCCCTCTTCCCCTGATTCACTGTGCATATGTATATATTCCACCTGGTGTCCCACTGTAAATAAATATTTTCACTTTTCACTAGTATTGGAGTCCTGCGATTGAGTCTTGCACCAAACAAACCCTGACACAGTTAGGTCCATGACAACTTTTGTCCACCACACAACTATCGTTAATTTGATATATTTGCCCTGGATCTGTCAATATGAGGAGAAACTGATGTAAGTGAAGGGAGAAAATATTTGGCTGAAAAACCAAAATAAGCCTATAAGAGAGATTGTAAAATATGTGGTTAAGTCAACCAACTATGATATTCTTAAGAAGAATGAATGCACAGCAACACCAGAAGACCCGCAAGTCCACAGAAAATAACTAAAGTGCATGATGAGAGAATTGTTTAAAAAAAGAAAAAAGGTCCATAATTGTAAAAGTCTACAAAGAGAAAGAGAAAA
>VOQK01043663.1:4090-15541 GCA_015052645.1 Benitochromis conjunctus
TTGTAATACTATGTATGATCTATGTTTCACACACACACCTGTTTTCTTCCTCGCCTTGCTTACTCGCTCGCTATCATTCTGCTTCCTCATCTGAGGCTTTCGGTGGCAGTCGGCAGAACCACTTCTGTACGTCGATCTGTTGCAAGAGCTCAGCATTCATAATCCTGCTCCTGCACGAGTGTCGAGGTAACAATTAATGTGCAAGCAGAGTGCCAACTTGTTTTGTGAGCGCACACATGTTTAGCAGAAAAGCAATGGATAAAGTTTTTTTTTGCCAACAAAGAAATTACTAAATAAAAAATATGGAAAGCATAAATATTCCCTTTGGAGGGTGACTATTGTTCTGTTCCAGTGAAACTTCTTCACTATTAGGGAGACAACAGATTAGGTCATTAGTGACCCAGCTGACTGTTTGAACCTGGATACTGCATTAGTGAGCTTTTATTATTTTAAAGTCAAAGTCAAATTTAGTTATATAGCATTTTTAAAATAACAACTGTTGATAAGATAATCAAAAGAGATAAAAACATAGGAAGGCATGACAAAAATTAAGAAAAAGAATCATTAAATGAGAAGATTTGAATAAGAAATAAGACAAAAGTAGTACGAACTCATTCTGATTTAAAAGCCAATTGTGCGCTGCAATTGTGAGCATTTTTTAAAATAAGAATCATCTTACCTGCAATGTTTTCTTCACAAGTTTCCTAAACAACCAAAAAAAAAACAATCAAATTTCATAAAATTGTCACCTCCGTCTGCTTGTTTCATTCATTCAGTTGAGTTGAAGGCCTCTGCAAGTCTCAGGAAGGTAAAGGAGAAGAGTTTCAAGACCTAATTATAATGATCCATTTATTAATGAGGTCACATAATGGGGGCTATAATGTGATTGTGTAGCTGCTAATGCCTATTTAAAGGTACAGTCAACCATTTTTAAAAATGTATTTAAAATAAAAAAGGCTGTTGTACATGTTGTACAGCGTCTGCACCTTAAGACTTCACATATGAAGGATTGTACCTATGTGAAAAAAACAAAACAACAAGTATCTATATGAAAAGTCATCCTCTTCTTCCCCATCTCAAACCTCTCAAACCTGAAGTCAGGGCTCTAACACATGAAAACATGCATAAACATGCTTATTTATTCCTTACATGGTTGCTTATTATCAGCATGCAACCCTCTCGTCTCCGGACAGCTGACAATGAGCCTGCTAAACAACAACAGCTGGTTATGAGCTAACAGTATGCAAGCTAGTTAGTCTCAAGTATCCTGAAAATCAGACTTTCCCACTTTATTTCCCAAGTGTCCAAGTCCGAGAATGTTAGATTGCCAGCTAACAGCAGCTAACAGAGGCTAACAGCAGCTTACTTACCAACAACTTAACAGCTCACCTCACCGTCACTGGACAGAATTTAGCTTCACTGTCTCATCAACTCAAACTGAAATCCTTTCACCAAGTGTTACAGCCTCCTCCAGAATAAATACACATGGATACGAACATGTGACAGCTGAGGCGAACAGCAGGCTGACAGCCTACACTTAGATCAGGCCAACGCCGGCCAGAGTTGTTTGTCCATCGTAGCTAGAGTGATGAACTTGTATTGGGAGGCCTAAGAAAACAGAACTCAGTTGACTGCAATCTGTAATCTACTGCGATCCAGTGGTGAGATTTTGCACACTGTAACTTTAAGTCATGCTAACCCGAAGAAACCTGAGGAAGATTGTCATCATGTCAGCCGAGGTATAAAGTGGTGGTTTTGCTGAATTGTTACACCCCTATCATAAATTCAACCTGTGGTGACCCAAATTGTTGTGATTTTACCAAAATAAAAGTCACTTTTGTAGGCTGAGAAGATAACTCCTCGATGGATAACAGAAAGAGTAGTGCAGTTTAGTGCAGTTGGGGAGGACTTGCTAACAGCTTTACAGACATCTATCTTTTAACGTTGTACAGGGAAAAGCTTTTATTGTTCTGTTGCAGTGTCACAAACAGCCACTGGGTGCAGCTCTCTTCTGATTGTTAAAACAATGTCATTTTATACAAAAAGCCTATTTTTCTTTCTCTCTTCTCTGTAGAACTAAGAGAAAACCGCAGTTTAAGGTAAAAAATTCCCTTCACACATTTACACATGTACGCCACAATTACTTGATCATCTGTTAATAATTCTGATTGGAGTAGTTTTACCAGCCATTTTACAATGTGCTGACATTGTAGCAGCAGAGGAATAATTTAGCTTTCACTTTTCATCTACACTTTAAAAAAGCTTTATTCTTTGCAGCTGTTGGTCAAACCTTTATTCCCAGATTCTTAAATGAACGCCTTAGATTCATACGGAAATGTGAGTCTTTAGGCAACGAACACAATCATGGCCCGCTTTGAACAAGCTGTTCCTGTTGTTTGTCCTCCAAGCTCCCTTTTGTGGAAGATGCCAAAAAACATTGTTATGATAGTGGGATGGTCTCAGAGTCTCTGCAGAAAAAAAAATGTCTGAAGGTTTCAAAGCAATTATCAGCATGTAATCACATCCCATCAGCCAAAAGTGGTCTTATTGTTAAGTTTGTTTGTTGTGTCAAAGTAGAGTAATGATTTCAGGTTTTAAATCAATCTTTATGTTTGGACTCAAAACAGATTTTGATTATGAGTCAGTATGAATGTTTTTAAATCGTCCATAGTGCACAGGCTGCACTATGAACTTGTGTCTGAGACAGCGATCAAGCAGGCCATACACTACAGGCAGTCAGGTTGCAGTCAGCTGCTTGTTTTGCTGCAAGCTCCGTACATTAGCCATAATGTATTTGAACACTGCATTGAGGCTATCTTCTCTTTACTTTGAATGAAAATTTCTGCCAAAAAGCTGCTAAAAAATGATTTAATAAGCTCTTTATTTGAGCATTTTACCATTTGTCTTGACGTTTCTCACCCCTTCTGCCACAAGTAAACTAAGTACACACCAAAAGCAACACAAAGAAGATGAACTTTGGCTCTGAAAGTGATGTGACTTGCAAAAGTCCTTCATCTTTTGTGAAGCCAGATTCAAGTTTGAGTTTGTTGAGCTGATCGAAATGCAATCACTGGGAAATTAATTAGTCACTTGTTTTTGTTTCTCTCCCCCACTTTCTGACTGGAATTTCATTTCTCTTCTTTCCCCCGTTTTTTTTTTTCCTCTCAGGCTGTCACATGCACTCCTATACAGAGACATATAATCACTCTCTTTCACTGGGGTTCATTTCCTTCAGCACTTGGGAAGGAGACTAATCTCTGAGACATAAAGATGACAAGGCTGCTGTACAATTTGCTCAATGTGAAGAGTGCACTCAACTTCCTGTTGACTCACACCAAGCGGGAATCAGGCTTCAAGTATGTCAAAAAGAGGGGATGAAAAGAGGGTAATAAGATGCTGCCTTCAAGGCCAGTGGGGAAAACGTGTTGGAAACAAATTTGACAGGTAAAGTTTTCGAAACTTAAAAAAAATATATTTTCTGTTATCAGATTATAAAACTTGTTTTTAATAAAACTGCAAAATACAATTTCGGAAACTGGCTTTCTTCTTCTCTCCCCCATCCCCCCAATGCATAAATGGCAGCTGCTTGTTGGAGTTCAGAAGCCAGCTTAAAAAAAGAAAAAAGTTTGTTCTGAAAAGTGAGAAAAGTGAAGGCGGAAGCTCGTGTCTTGGATTTTCCCCATGCGGCCTGAATGCACCATGAGTCAGTGGAGGGTAAAAAGGGCGGGTCTGTGCCGCTTCCTCTTTCTCTCCCTCCACGGGCGTGGCACAAGCAGCACCTCAGGGCTAAGCCCCCACCCCCGATTTTCCTTTCCTGCCCCTACCCCCCTCTCCTTTCCCCAAGGCCCTCACTGGATTTTGTTGTTTGATCGCTCCTACATGAGCTGAAAATCTACAGTAAGCTTGAAACTTTTTTTTATTGGTAGTTGGGGGTATGTCGTGATGAATTTACAAGACTTGCATACAGACAGTGGGCAGGGTCGAGGCACACTTACACAGACAAGGAGTGTGTGTGAGAGAGGAGGGGAGAGAGGGCAAGCGACTGTGAAGTTAATTAGAACATCCTGTGTCTACTTTGCTCTCTCTCCCTCTTTCTCTCTCCCCTTCCTCTCTATCTCTGAGAGGCTTTGATGTGGCTTAGTGCCTAGAAACGTAATGAAAAATGTATAATAGCCACTCCATGTACTGTCTCTCTCCTGATTCTCCTCCCACCCCCTCCATCCCCCTACCTCTGCCCTGCTCGCCGGTGTCCTGCCTCCGTCGACACGCTGCTTTTTATGCTACACGGTGCAAGTTTCCAAAAGCTACCGAGAAGAGCGGGCAATTTACATTTTAAAAAGGCATTTGAATACCACAGAAGTGCTTTTATTTTTGCTTTGTAAGGATCTCCAGCTTACAGTTCCACTGTTCAGATCTGTGGCTGTGTGTTTCCACCAGGGATGTGCAGAATTCCATCGATTCGAATACTGATGGTTCAAAACCTTCACAATGATGCAACATTATGAGTTTATTTTGGTTTTGCATCATGACTGGCTAAGGAGCACCTTGCGTTTATGCATCATCATCATCATCATAAAAAAAGGTGACCCTCTACACTCTACGCCCAGTTTTTTCCACTGCGTCAGTGCAGAAACGAATAAGCAGGCGTAGACACTGGAACAAATGTCACTTTTGCCACATAGGCTGACTTTGTATGTCTCCACCTCCCTCCTTGTTTCGACCCTCCCATCAGACCCCCTTTGCTCAGACGCCACCTACCTCATTCCTTCCTCGGCGGTCCCTTTCTGCCAGTCAGCACATCACCGGGCAGGCGAGGTGGGGGGGTTGGGTTTGTGATCCTGGCCTCTTCAACTCTCCCTTCTTCCTCGCTCTCTCCCTTCCCCTCTGTAGCTCTCAGTCTGCGTTTCTTTTCAGCTGTTCACTCCCCGCTGACTCGCGACTCTCACACAGAAACGGTCTCTGTTACTTATCGTCAAGTCCAAGTTCAAAGATGACATTCTCTGACTGCACTAAGACCCGTCAATTCGACTCAGTGAAGTCGCTGCAGTTAGAAAAAGGAAAATGAAATCTTGATGAAAAGAAAAAGAAGTTCTGGCCTCGTGTAGGGTACACCAGTGAAACTGCAGGCCAGAAGGAATTGATGTCAAGTGTAATCCATCACCAGCGATCACCATCACGTGGCTACTAGTGTGCTTTGGACATGTTAGGCATCAAACAGGACGCGACGAGCCATCATCCGCCCACGAGTTGGTTTTTTTTTTCCCCGCTCCTCACCCATCACCAACTCATTGAATGTGGGGATTTTTTTTTCACCTGCTCATTAACCAGCCTCCCTGTCTGCGGTTGTGGCTTTCGCTACTGTACCTGTCATCTCTCATCCAAATCAGCATCTCCCATCTGCATCCTCCCTCAGTTCATTCCAGCTTGCTCATAAAAAGAAGACTTAATTTTTGCCTCTCCCTTTTCCCCCCCCTCTCCTCAGTCTCTCTTGCTGCTTCATTATATTCCTGAGTGTGTTTTGTGAGATTTCTTCTTTTTTTCCTGGCACGTTTCCATGAGCACACAGCAAATACTTTAGATAAATCATCACCTCTCCTTCTGCTTTCGCTCGTCTCTTACACTCCCTCTCCCGGGTTTGGAGGAGCTATATTTGTTAGCAGATTTGTTTGCAGATTCGTCTCACCTCACCCAGGCTTGTCTTGGTTTGTTAGCGACCGCTTCATCTCGACGCCTCTGTCGTCAAGATGTGGTGGCAACGACGGTGGGGTGGGGGGAACATTCATTGTCTCGATATTTCTCTGTGCTTCAAACAGCGACCTGAACTCCCTTAATCCCCATCCCCATTTGAAGCCTGCTCAACTTTCTTCATCTAACAGAGGAATAGTGGCACTTGTGCACAGTCTGTGTAACTTCCAGGCTAATGGAGTGACTTATGGAACATTTTCTCACCAGCACAGACGTCTTTATTCTCTTGGCTGGATGGAACTTCTTTCCTTTCCTCTTCCCCTCTTTTTTGTTCCCCTCTCCTTAGTCTCTCCTGGGACCCTTCCTCCATCATACTTAACTCCTCTTCAAAGCCATCTACTCTCTCCATCTCATCTCACTATTTTGGTTTTATGAGTTGGATGTCCTCAGTCTCCTTTATGCACCCATCCACCATTTCAAAAGTAAAGTCGAACACGCGCACACGCGCACGCAAACCCTCCCCACCCCTTCCCTCTGTGTCCTCGTCGGGTTGAGCAGAAGGTCGTAGTCATCAGCAGTCCATTAGGGCACAATGGCAGGGGCTGTGCTGCTTCGCCAGAGTGCAATGCACTGTTCAGGGGCAGAGCACAGAGAAGCACTGACTCGCCCGACACCCCCAGAAGGCAAACAATGCTGCTCTTTCCACTCACGTGGGCGGCTCGTGTTTGCCACCAGTGGAACGATGTGCCTCATTCGTTGATAGAGGAAAGTAAAACTTCATCACGTCAATAAGGAACATATTCACGTCTATATTTCATAAGCCGGTGACATTTTTACTGTGCGCTGGCGGTGAGAAGAAGTTCTTACCTGCATTCGGCCAGGCGAAATAAAACACATAGCTCAAAACCAAGGTGTCAAATTATAGGACCCGCTTTAATGTTAATAGTTCTATTTGATTTGTTGTCCTTTGCCATGATGTGACTAGTCGGCTGAAGAAATCCAACACGTTTATCTGACAGAACCATCGAAGGCCCTGAAATCCTGTGTGTGTGTGTGTGTGTGTGTGTGTAGGTTTCATGTGGATCGAAACCAGCAAAGTAAGTGATAGAAAATACAATTATGTGCCATGTAACACAATAAACAGAGTATTTTAAAAAGTCATAAAATTACAACAGACTGGTGTCTCTGATTTAGCTTGGTTGTCTTTATTTACCTTTCTAATACCGCCCCACTTTTGTTACATCCCCGTTTATTTTTCCATTTTCTCATTTTCAAAGAGATTTATTTTGGTATATTTCCTACCGTATTATCTCTCTTTCCCCTGATTTTCTTTCTTCCTGTATTTCCTGTTTACATTTCTTCATGCTTTTATGCTTCGTTCTGCACATAAGGAGGATTTTTTCAAAGTTTTTCAAAAAAGCTTTTTCTTTTTGCTTATTGCTTGATTGAGGAAATGGCTGCTTCAAACATAGTCTCCGGGGAGAGCCCTCATTTTGCTCTTAATGCCATTGTACCAAAATTGTCTTTAATTCACCTAGATGGATTACCCTGTATGAATAACAGTAAATGGATCTCGCTGGCTAAACTGATTAATGACACCTGATTTTAGACAAGAAAAGCTAGTTTTTTTTAATTCTTCACAAAAGAAATCCAAGTGAAATGGGACTAATGTCCTTTCTTTTCTTATACAGAAGCCATCTTGCCCATCCCATCCTGCTGATTGCTTAAGGATGATAATTAAAGATTTACAACAGGACATCCTCCCTGGATGCAGCATCCATTTCCTACAGTTAACTACAACAAGTGTGAGAAGTGTAGTTAAATTGAAACAGAAGGTCAGATGGAAGCGGCTGGTTGACAGTGACTACCTTCAGGTGGTTGCTGATGATAGAAGTTCTCTGCCGCTGCTGCATGATTATAGCAGTGAATAGTGTAAAGTCGCTCACGTTGAATGAGGGGAATAACGCTGAACCAAAATTCCTGAGCTGTAGGTCTTAACTCGTTACAAAACTTGGCGTGGATGTTGCATCTTTGGGCTGCAGAGAAAATGTGGTTTTGAGTGTTTATTTGATTTTGCCATAAATGTGTGGAGTTTAAAAACAAAAGAAAAAAAGCAGCAAACTTTCAGTTTGTGTTCAAACTGTTTGTGTTTCTGCAAATGTGCTGAAAGGTTTTAGTCTATCTATCTATCTATCTATCTATCTATCTATCTATCTATCTATCTACACACACACAGGTCATCAGTCCACGACAGGCCTAATTAATAGTGCTGTGAATATACTGGAAAATTCAGAATCAATCTGATACCAAATAAATAGAGAACCAGTAGAAACAAGGTCTCAATCCTATCATGTTATTATTGAGCTGATACCAACACCAGTGATGGTATCGATACTGTCGATATTTGGATCCATCTCTCCACCTCTACTAATGAACACAGAGACACATAGCCTAAATCCACACCTGGAAACAGCAGTTAGTTCATGTTAAATACAACATTGGAGTTTTCAGGGGCTTCCAGAGCATCAGTATCTGCTTGCATGTTAAGCATAGAGAATCTGACCATTGATGTACAAACCAGAGAGAAACGCTGAACTGTCATTAGGTGATGCTGATTATTCCAGTTGAATTCTATTTCGAGTGTCTTCTTAAAGCTTTAATTTATAGGCAACAATAACATTAAGGCAATCTGCAATGGTCACAGTGTCAGCCAACAAAGGGAGCAGATAAAGAGGACATACAGCTGCTCAGAAAAGAAATAAAAAGGCTGGCTGTGCTCAGTGCGAGAGTCTATACCATTTCACGTTGTTGACGTTACTATGTCAACAGCATAATTTTGTAATTGCGCTGGAGTACTGACTGAAATACCCAACTCTCTGATTATGCAGAGCGAGTACTTTTATCAGCATCAAGTGGACATTTGGATTTATTTATTTATTTTTCTGCTTGGAATTCAAATTTGAAACCAAAGTAAGGTTTGTCCAAAATCTGTAATTAATGAGACTCGAGAGCTCTGGCTTGCAGCAGCAGCAAAAGCTGGTGCGGTAATAATATAACAGCGATCATGTTGTAGTGAAGTATTCCTTTCAGGCATCACCTAGGTTTAGCAGCAATCTGCCACTACGCCAGTTTTAATGGCGCAGCGTGGTTGAGCCACTGGCCTGCAGCACTGATGCACTCTGGGAGGAACAGTACGTACCTTTTCTTGGAGTTTTTACTAGTTTCTGTGCTTATTCTTAGAATTTCTGTTCAGGATTAATACACCTTTTGACAACTGTGGCCTTGTCAGGCACACATTGATGGCGAAGTGTCAGTCACGCCAATATGATCATCAGTTTAGGCAGTATGTAGCTAACTGACAGTCCTGCCAAAGTAGCTCTTTGAACCTCCAAACTGAAACTCCGGTTCTGTTATTACACACACAGGTCACAGATGGTCACAGATAATAGGCTCTTTAATGCCTGTTATTATATTTGGCTTTATCCCCCACGTGGTTTTGTTGATGAAATTGCAATCTGCCTTCAATCAGCGCAACCCAAACGAAAGACAGCATCACTGAGTAAAATTAGAAAAGGGGACTGCAGCCATACCTTGCTCATCAAGCGCCAGTTTAGGCTAATGAGGCTGTCCGATTCCAGAACGCAGACATCAATGCAACTTTGTACTAGGAAATGTGGACATTGTGAGGGGAAAAAAACCCAAATCTGTATATGCAGTTCTAAACTTGATTAAATGGTTCGAGCCAACTGTTTGAAAGGATGCTGTCATCCAAATGTCACAGCAAATACAAAAAGAAGAAAAAAAATGCCAGATGCTGCTTTAAATTTTATGTTACTGTTGCAATTAACTCCTACCACCTGTGACAGGTGCTGGTTTTAGCAGCTGTTTTGACTTTTACAATAGCTCAATTTTCCATCTCTTTTTTTTTTTTCTTCGAATGCCCCGGGAAGCCATAAGAAGAGATATGACATCTTTTAGTAATTGGCTTCATTCCCTCTGTATGTGTGTGGTAGTGTAAGCGCCTGCCTTGTTAGAGCTGTTACTTGTGCTTAACGTGATGTCACAATACTGCATTGTGCACCTGCATTTCTCATCACACACCTGATTGCACTATATATGTGTGTGTGCGTGGTTGCGTGCGCGCGTCTCCGGCTTCTCATTTCATTCGGATGTCAGCATTTGCAGACCGTGCTAACCTCTTCAAAGTGGCACAGACTGTCCCTCTCCCTTGGCAAGAGCTCCAAAAAAGAATGGAGTGTGCCGCCAGTAAGGTTGGCTTGGCTCCCCTCCGTCTGAATTACTCTGTTTTGGTCAATCGCTCTAACCGTGTTTACGCGGGACTCAATTTGCCGTGATTGATTCTGCAACCCGCTGCACACACCCACGTCTTGAATTCAGGACAAGACTTTGGGAATTGTCAGCCATCGATTCTCAATTCTCCCAATGGCAAAATTTGCCTTCACGTTCTCGTCATGGGGGCGCAGCTTAATTAGTTTTAAGATTTGTTCCACTTGGACGTAAATGACAGCTAATGGTTCTTGTGGGGGTTTTGCGCACAGTCTGTCGGTGCTATTGGAATGGCATATAGCCCAGCTGTGAGTGCAAGTTGTCTTAGTTTTTATAATGAATTGATTAAGGTGCCAGAAGGCTCCAATTGAAGAAAACCTCTTATTTTATTCCCTGACAAAACATTTAGCAAGCCGTGGCCTCAGGCTGGCTGAAACACTGACCATTTTTAACTTTTATAACATGCACATAGATTGCAGTCATTCAGCTAAAGCACTTCCATCACCCAGGTCTTGATATAAGAAGCAGCTTGAACAGCTATTTTCCCAAACAGGCAAGGCACAGCAGAAAAAGATGTACTAAGTATTTCGAGTCCTAGCTCAACCACCTGGAGTACCTAACAAAGGTATCATTGAGCACTTTCTTGCAGTAATTGTGACAGCAGTTCTTAAAAAAGATCCTGATTTTTTGCACCCAAAGTCTTCTGCAGACTAACTGTCCTTAAGGTTAGACCTCTGCTGACAAAATGACAGATGGGATGTGGAGGGTTTCTGACCTCAGCAAGCAAGCAAAGGAGAGCTGGTATGACCTAAAAACCAGGCCACAATCCGTCTTTTCATCCTCCACAATTATGTGTCTGGAGGACATATTGGCATAACAGGAAAGTGTGTCGGAAAGGTGACCGCAGCGCCTGGTGTTTGGCAAGAACCGAGCTGAAAAACAACAAATGGAGGCTCTGCTCCCCTCCACCTTGACACCTCACTCTGTCTCTTTCTCTCTCCTATTTATTCTTTCTCACACTGGGCTTCTGTTTTTTTGTTGGCTTTCATCCGCTCCTTCCTCCAGACTTGTGTTTCTGTCAGCATCCCCTCACTTTCTCCAGCTTACCCCAGCTTCGTTTTCCGCCTCCCCCTCTCCTGTGTATCTTGTTCCACCTCTCTCTCTCTCTCGCCCTCTCTCTCCCTCGCACACACTCTTGTATTTTGTCATTTCTTATTGGCCATGGTTCCCATTTTCCCTATTGGCATGGTGGCAGTCTAATCATTCTCAGACAACCCTGCTTGTCATCTCTTTTATCTCTCTGCCTGCCTCGGCCCTAATCCTCTGATCAGTAAACACCCTTCTTCAGCACTCACCTCTTCTTCTTACCAGCCCACTGCCTTCCCGGTGTACTTCTCCACAGTGCATACTGATGGTCCTTCCCTTTCCTCCAGACACAGAGAGCAATGACTTAAAGAGCAGCAAATGATTCTCAAGAAA
>VOQK01043663.1:42474-52799 GCA_015052645.1 Benitochromis conjunctus
GTCTTTAAAGCTCGGCCCACAGAGGCCGTAGCAACCTCTGCGTGGTTGAAGAGAACGGTATGAATACCCTCGGGCAGCTCACATAATTGGAAGCAGAAAAGAACAACAATCAAAAAAAATAAGCACGATGGTAATCATAACTAAGCTTCATTGCAACCAGGGCATATTTACACTTAGGCTCTTTTTGGTTTTTAGCCACAGACGGTGTATGGCAGGTAGTGCTGTGCGATAATGCAAATTTTGATATTGGCCCAATACCAAGTAAACACAGTGCCAGTATCGATACCGATACTTTTAACCAATAAAGGCAGCTTATTTAGGAGAGAGCAGTGTGTCGTGACTTATGAGATAAATCATCAGTGATTTGCAAATTCTGAACACATTTCAATGACGAATAAATCACTGTGATTTTTACTTGCCACAATACTCCGTTAACACAACAAAACACACTTTTCACCTTTTCATGTGTTTTGAAACTGCTTTTCTCTAAAGGACTTTCAGTCAGTTTCTGTTGGTTTTTTGTTATAAGCTATGAAAAAAATAAATGTGGCTGTCAACACAAAAAGGTTCAGACACTGGTTTATAGTGCATGTTTGAGCTATGTTAGTTCCTTTCCAGCAAAACAGTTAATTTAACAATATTCAGTGGGCTACATACTGAACTTGCAGGAAACAAAGTATTGATCCTGAAACACTAGTATTGACCTGATGCCAATACCAGTGTTGGTATTGATACTAATGATTATTGACCCGCCCACCTCTAGTGGCTGTGGCTTACACACTGGAGCAGATCATCTACTCGTTGGACGGTTGGTGTTTCGTTCTCCAGCCCAAGGTTCATCAGAGTGTGACTGTTCGATAAAAAGCACTTAGGTGTAGAAAAACATGCTTGTGTGAATGAGGCTTGTAGTATAGAGCACTTTGAGTTTTCAAGCAGAGTAGAAAAGTGCTATGTAAGAACCAGTGCATTTACCATTTAGACTCAGCCTGCATGTACTTGTCATATACTTTACACAGAAGAAGTTGTACTGCGGGACAATTTCAAGCACTGCATCAAACTACCTTTAAAAAGTGGAAATAGATATCTCATTTATCCCATTCCACCTTATACCAGTCAGGATTTTCCCAGCTCTATAACGGTTGATGCTACACATGTTTGAACCATCCCAATGTCAGATTAAGACAAAAGGGCAAACAATGAAACACAATTTACAACAATTTGTAGAGGTGCATGTTTTTTTACATGCACCTCTGTTTTTACCAATAAATACAACACCCTGAGTTACTGCATGTATATCCAGTGCTTTGGTTTTTCCCATTAGCAGGTCTGAGTGTAGTCAGGTTTGGGTGTTAACGCTTATCTTCAGTACAGGCTTGTTGTTGAATTATTCCAGACTTTTATTAACTTTGTCGGGCCTAACCATCCAGGAATATGTATTATATATATCAAAGTTGGTATTTAGTCACAAGCCACAGTACAATCTAATGTACGTTATTAGCCTGTTACCCATTACCAGTTTTTTTCTTTTTTACAGAAACATCTTAAAGGAGTGGTATTTTTACACTTGTTTACTTTCAGTTGTTCCGTTGATATCCATCCACAGTCGGCTGATTCATTCACCGCTCACTCTCATTGTATTGTATCTAAAGCCTGCAGCTACTCCACACACCTCTCCCGACTTTGTGGTATTGAGAGTGGATAGTGGATGGCTACATTATCGGCTGGATCAAACAACTTCTCCAACTGAAACCCAACTTAGCATTCTTAGCTTGGGGAGACAAGCAGCTGCTTTTTTTCCACAGTCAGATATTTTTAACAATGTGAATTTTTTTAATATTTAATGACTGCATTTCTTTTAGGGTTTTCTTTGACAGCCCTATTCTTCTTGTTCCACTGACCTCCATATCAGCTACCCGTGAAAAACTATCCACGGTGGTCTTCTTTCTGTTTCTGTTGCACATTGGCTGATGTAGGTCCTCTGTTTTGAAAATCAAGCCTGATGATGTCCTTCCTTCAAATTCAGACTTAATTGCAGAATGAAATCTAAATGTCTGTGTTTTGATTATTTTACAGTCATTACAGTGTGCGATACTATCTGCTTCATTATAATGTAAGGAGAAAAGATGAACTGCAAAAAACCAAAGAAGCAGAGGTGAGAATATTCTCTTTACCATACCCCCCGTGTGATGACCCTGTCTGGACAGGAAGAGCAGAGGAATCACAGATATTTAGCTCCCCTGATTTGGCTGCAAGACTTATTAAACTTCACTCATTAGTTAAGTTATTTTTGTATTCCTGTTCAAAATGTAAAATGCCTGCAAAATGCAGTGAAATCAGAACGCAATTAGCTCAGTCACATTTAGAGGCGATCAGGTTGCATTGGGATTGAATCTCAATGAGGTTTAAATGCAATCCAAGACATCTCTCCACTACCAAGAGCAGAACTGATAACACTGGAACTCCAGTCTTGAATAATTTAGCCCAAGGATGCATTTTATGTATTGGGTTTCAGTGCTCATCCTCCTTTTAAGTTCTAGGCAACTTTTCTGGCACTGAATCTAAAGCACACTGATGCTCTTTAACTAGAAAGCCCATTTTTACATTTTCTTAATTGTCTGTTTTTGCCTCACAGTTGTTCTTGTTCAGGTTACATTAGTACTTCTCTCCTTCCATTCACATGGCTGTCCCCCTTCATAGCCCCTCTTCCGCCATCAATCTGTCCCTCCCCCCTCTATTTTTGTCTTTCCTCTTCCGCCAGGCTGAGTCGTGTCTTTTCCTGTCTTCTATTTCTGTCCTGCTCCATGTCTCCCCATTTTCTCCTCCACCCCCCTCCGCACGCACACATATACCACCAGCTCCTTCCCTCACTTCTCTCTCCTCTTTCTCAGGGGTCCTGTTCTAATTCAGTACTCATCCTCCAACCTACTTTACTGCCTTCTCTAATCCACCATTCACACGTTAAATGCCTGCATGGATGTATAGCAGCGATACAGCGGCGTACGCCTTCACTATCTATCTCCCCACCCCATCTTTCATCTCATTCTTAACTTTCTCGTCTCTTCTTCCCATTTTCATCTTCCTTGCCTGTCACCCACGCTCATTTCCCTCTCATTTTCTTTTTCCTCTCCTGCTCTTGACATCACAGAGTCATGACTGGCCAAAGGGGCGGTTAGCAGAGGCTTTTGACAAGAACTTTCAGAGAAGCAAACACAATTTTACACAAGGAATTAAGAAGACAACTGCTTATCCGCCCCCAACACTTCTCAGGCCCTGTTTCTTTTTTTTCTGGAGTAAACAACTGGAAGTCTCTTCTACTCTGCCGCCGCTCTGCCTGCCCACTGTGACAAGCCACTTAACACAAACACGTATAATACACCTGCCCACAAACTCCAACAACTTATTCTCACCCGTCATCCCAGATACCTGTTTGTTTACATCACAACCATTTTCTACATGAATGCCCATACGAATGACGGACATATTTGAGTCTCAGGCCAGTGAAACCAATGTACCAACCCCTGATGTGTTTGCTTGGTTTTTTTATGTAATCCCATGGAGATGTGTGCACACACCATTATATTATGGCTACAAAAGCAAAGACTTTTTACTAGAGCCACGTTCATTTTTTAATAATAGTTTGTAGGCCGTGACCGCTGCCAGGCTGACATTAATCTAAAAGCGAGCAATTGTTGTGAATCTGTAGCAGGCTGCAGAGCTAAGGGACAAAAGCTGAGTAAAATAACAATGACAGGTAAAGATTAGCATAACATTTGGTGAGAGCAGTCAGTCATTTTGTTGTTGTTTAATGAGCAATCTAATTATAATTCAGATGGCGAGTCAGAATTAGTTGTTTAGATTATCAAATTGAGACAGCATCCGTCTGCCAGCGAATAACATCTGGTAATACCTGATTATCACTTAGGCTGTCTTTTGTTTTTTATATTGTTTCTGAGAATATCGTAATAAACGGGATTTGTTAAAGAGACCAAGCATAAATTAGCCTCCTTCTGCAGTACTTGCTTATGTGTAACTGTGTTGAGATGCATCCTTGTTCTTGCTACGTTATAAACCTTCAGCTTTTTATACACACAAAAAGTGACACGGACATTTTCAGAGTGACGAAGTCTGCCACAGATCGATGAACATGTAAAATAAATACACACAGCAGAATTTACAGAAGGCTGAAACTTTAGCATAAAGACGGCAGCTAGCTTACTTCTCCCCAAAGTGATTCAGCCTGCTGTGGCCAGCCTCTTCTGTTCTGCAGCTCAACATAAAGCATAACTGTTCATTATTCTGACATTTATCTAGAAATACAAAAACGCATGCAGGTTAATTCATGTGTTATAAATTATAAGAGTAAATATTTTTGAACTGTGATGGAAGCAGTGTTAGATGTATCCTCTCGTTCGGTGGCATAGCAGCTACTAGACGCAGAGTCAATTACAATATATGGACAAAAGTACTGGACTACCTGCGAATTACACCTACAGGAGATGCGCAGCCATGGAAACCCATTAAAGCTTTTTGCACACAGTTTTGATGCTGATGTGTTAATGCTGAGGTTTGTAACTCAGGACTGGGTGAGCAGAGTGTTGGTGACTTTTACACACTATGGGGTTCAGTTGCTGTGGTTTCTTATAAATGATTCCACTTTGTAATAGAACCACTTACAGTTGACCATCAAGTATCTCTTTAATTTGGTGAACTCTTTAGAATGACCCACTCTCTCACAACAGTTCTTAAAGACAGACTTCATGGCTAGGTTGCTTGATTTTGTACACTTGTGGTCAGGTGGACTCAAAACTCAAAAACTGGAAATCAAAGATTAAGAGGCGTTATTATGATTATTGTAGGGTCTTTACCTTACAATATGAAGCACTTTGAGGTGGCTGTTGTGATTTAGCGCTATATATATAGCACTGAATTGAAGAAGTGGGGCCCAATACTTTTAAAGATTCATGGAAAACATAAGGTGTATCCTTGGCTGATAAAATAAAATTCCACTCTCGCATCTAGATATAAGTATCCAGCCAACTTTTAGATACAGTTTTATATACAGTTTATGCTGCTGGCACTACCTCTATATACTGTGAATAATAAATGCACTTTTTCTACACTGTAATCTACAAAAATTTTAACCATTAGCATTTACCAATAATGTCACGAAAATGCAACTTTTAAAGTCAGTTTTTCTGCCTTCTAGTTCCTGCAACCCCTCGCGCACTGGTCTTTGTCTGTTGAGATGTGACGTATTTCCAATAAAGATTACGTGCGTACGGAAAATCAGATTTACTCAAAGCTGCTGAAAAACACAAAGAGCTTTTTCTCTGAGCTCATAAAGCGAGACCCTTGACACTTTCTACTAACTGAGGAACAGAAGTACCCTGAGGTATCAGCACCACCAAATTATAAAGAAAAGGGTCTTTATTATCTGGGCTTTATCAATATCCCACTATCTTCTGAGACACGTCTTCCAAATCAGAGCCAATAAAATCAGGAGCACTGTTTTGACACAAGGGGTCTATTGGAAATACTGCTTTTACGTGTCTTTTTAATTAGTTGCTTTCAGTGCAATAGCTATGGAACCATTCAATTTATTTATAAAATTATGTGATTTGAGTGCCTTTTAGCATTGAAGGTATGTCCTTTTTAGCATTTTTGCTTCATGGCTACGAGGGATTGGATTATCATTACTGGGCGTGTTTGCAAACATTTGTGAAGAACTGTAATTTTCAGGGTACAATCTTTCCTTTTTAAGTGTATTATTTAATAGCATCTCTGCTTTAATTACCGTACTTGTTCTCTCTTTACCGGGAAACTGCTTCCATTATTCTTCTCCCGGATTAGTCGAACCATCAACAGAAGAAGATAAGAGTCACATTATTCATTCCCTCTTTGTCAGCAGGTGCCATCTCTCATAAATGATCATGTGTGCACATACAAATGAATGTGCTCTATGGTTAGTCACACAGGAGGATGTGTCAGACAATCTGGCTCTCCCTGTCAGTCATGTCTGGCAGCCCGCAGTCCTCGGGCAACACGAAGAGAGCAAAGCCCTCTTTAACCTTCTGCCAGGGACACATAGCACAAAGCGGTTGGTTACCGAGCTGCATGCGCACATCTATACATACCTGGGGTGTGTCTGGCTTCTGACCAGCAGGATTCACATCTGACATTCGCAGCAGCAGCAGTGTTTTTGACATGCTAATAGCAGCTTGCTGCATTGGCAGAAATGACACAGTAACAGCATTTACAGGCAGCACTTGCAGCTGGCTAACCAGTATCCACAGCGCTATCATTTCCATGTTGTCACCAGTCATTCATTGCTTAAGCTCTGCTTAAGTAGTCACAACTGCTCGACATAAAGGGCCCGTGGCGATACGTCCCGCCAGCGCTGCCTGTTAACTCAAATGTAACACGTTGTCCTCCACTTCACCCCCACCAAGCTGGGACTTGGAGGCAGACACATAAGATGCAGCCGAATGGCTTCAAGAACTGGCAGGTCCTTCGCGGTTTTTCAGCCAGACAGTGAAATGGAGCCAGAGGACGAATGAAAACGAAGAGGAAGAATCAGAAGAAAAGAGAAAAAGCCCCACTATAGCAGAGTAAAGGACTGTAAAATAAGAAGAGAAGAAGGGATTGATTAAGAAAGAGTCATGCTAATGAGCGGATCAACCTTCCTGGGCAGCCTTGGTGGATGGCTGCCATCTTCATGTGAATGGCCCGGCTGATTAGCCAGGCAGATAAATGCAGGGAGGGAGGGGGGATTAGGTGTCCCTACAACCAAAGACAACGCTCCTAAAGGAGGACAGGGAACCAAGGGTATCATGCTTAGTCGAGCCAGAAGCCTGCGGTGCAATCATTTATCTCTTAATTAGGTGGCAGGTTTAAGTAAAACGCCCCCTCTATGAATGAGTGAATGCCACGGGAGCTGATGGGGAAGGATATGCAGACTGTACAGTATGTGTGTTAGTTAGGTCTCGTTCATAAAACATCTGGATTTCAACTCATTTGGATGGATTTCTCTTTGCATATATACAGTTTTGGAGAAATGGGAATATGTTTCAGGAAATATTTTTCGAACATTCTTGTAATAACTAGCTTTAACCTCCTAGGACCCGAACCCGTTCATGGCATGCATTCATAATTTCTCTTTGCTATTTGGGCTGATTGGGACCTGATGAATGTAAAAACAAAGAATGGCCTGATTTTGTTTTTTACCGAATTTCTGTTTCTGAGGAAACTGAGATCCACATATGAGGACATTCTTTTTACATTTTGATAGAACAGTGGCAGTACAATGTCCTCGTAAGAGGATATCAGGCCCATGTAGAGCAGGATTTAGTATTTTGGTTTAGACAACCAAAAATGTGATGTCCACATATGTGGACGCCAGGTCCTAGGAGGTTAAGAGTAATATACTGTCTTTTTTCTGATGTGTGTTGAAGCGCTGATGCGATTACTCTGCTTTCTCGTTTTTATAGTAAAAGAGGTGCATTATTTTCTATACTCTACTCTTAGAGTCAGACAGTTAAGTCAGTTCACTTAAAACCTTCATCTTTCATCAGCGGCAGACTTACCCATCGGGAGCACTGAGAGCACCCAGCGGACCGAGGGTCATTCTGGGCCTTTAACTCGACCAGCGATATTGTAGCAATCAGGAATAAGTTGATGGATCTTTCAGAATCCATGAATCAGGTGTGACTCTTTCGCTCACAGACTGCATGCTGTCCCCACAGTCTACATAGCATGATAAAGACACACAGAGAAGCATACTTTCAGCCTCGCTCTCATGCTCTCTCTCTATACCTGCTTCTCTACAGATAACATTTAGATAAGTCACACAGCGAAATGGTCGATCAAAAAAACAGAAAAAAGAAAAGGTGCTGAAAACAAGGAGAGAATATAAAAGAGTAAGACCCACAAGTGCCTCTGAATGCTGGAAAGATTGGTGCCAGTCAGTCAAAAACAATGGCTAAAAATTTGAATAACCTATTTTACGTTGTTGTCATGCTCATTTTTAGGATTGGCTCTTTGTCTAATAGATTGTCTAATAGTTAAATATAAAAGTATTGTTTTGAAAATGTGCGCTTACTCTGTATCACATACTCATACTGTTTTAAAAAGAGTAGGCTAATAGTTTTGCATGTTTGTTCTTGTGTATTTGTATGTGCTCTGATTGGAGTATTCCTAGAAATGTTCACTTCCATTGCATTCAGTCCAGACAGGCTTAGTGTAAAAATGTCCTCATTGTGATTGTTACTATATACCAGTATTGATAACAGCCATCATATTTGATAACTAAATATTGATTTCATGTTAGTAACACACATAACATCCTCAGTTATGGTTTGCTTTTATATAGCTTTGTACAGTTGTGGTTCATTTACTAATTAAAATAAAAAAATTTAAGTTATTTTTTCTGTTAAATTTCCTTAGAAATGGCAAAAATATAATTAAAGTGAATTTCTTTGGTCATGATAATTGTGCGGTGACCATCTGATAGCGACAGCTGCTAATACTGTAGGCTTACCCTACTGTACTAGAGTTTTGCGTGAACAAAGTTGCTGTAATGATGTGAAATTCCCAGCCTGACTTATTATTTGCTCGTGTATCTCGCACACAATTTATCCTAAAACTGTAAAGTTAGCGTAATTGAAATACTAAGTTCACTCTTGGCCACAAATGGGGTGGATGTGGCACTGGAGGTAAAGTGGGTCGCCCTCAAATTGTAAGGCTGGCGTTTCAATTCCTGGCTCGTCCAGTCCCCAAGCTGAAATGTCCTTGGGCAAGATACCGAACCCCAAATTACCCCCGATGCAACCATCAGAGTGTGAGTGTGCACGTGAGAGTTAAAAAGTGCTTAAAGCCATAGAATAAAGTGCTGTGTGAATGGGTGAATGTGGCTTGTAGTAAAAGATACTTTGAGTGTTCAGTTAGAGTGCAAAACTGCTATATAAGTGCCGGGCTATTTACCAAATGTCAACCACAGCGTGGTGTTAAAGGAAAAGGCAGCATAAAACCAAAGTTAGTAGAATTCATTGGGCCATGAATGTCTGGTCCAAATTCAATCGAGTCCAGTAGTTTTAAAATGACTCACTGACCAACTGACATAGGCATAGCTGCTAAGAAGCTGGGAGCTGAAAATGAAACCCCAGCATTATATTTGTGATAGCGAATGCCCCGTATCATATTAAACTACAGTTGTGGATTAACTGAAATAACTGAGATCATAAAACACCCAACTTTGATATCTAAGTCCTTAGAGTTGATCCAACAGCGGTTAGGTCACTGTGCTGGGACGCAGATGAATGTGGGTGCATTCGGCTTTCAGCTGTTTGCAGTGCACTAATTCTATGTCTGACATCCAACAGATGTTATTTGGTTTCTTTTTTAACTTTGACCAGTTGCTGACTCCCTTTTGTCAAACAGAAGTTTAAAATCTTTGGAACATCTACCCGCAAATGATCCACATGGATCATTCAGACATTTGGTAGCACAATAGAGCTGCAAACATCCTGTGGCACACCCAGGAGATTTCTGAGGTGCTGGAAATGAAGCCTGTTTAGTAGCAATGACTGACTCTTGCTGAAATAGTTTTTTAATTGCTTGTGCTAGCCATCAGGCAGTAACTGATGCTCGCCTAGTATATGTCTTAGTTTGACTTTATGTTTACAGGGATGGCTCACTATTTGCAGCAGTAAAGAATCTGTAAACGGTAAAGTGCACCCAATGCCATTCATGCACACCCTCATATTCTCTGGATATGAACTTGACGTCTACTTTTATGCTCTGGGTTATTTGGATGTCTGTGTCTGAACACATAATGTTCCCAGGCTCATTCACCGTGGTTGAGTTGGTGGGAATCTGACTCACAACAGCTTGTTGGTAACAGTGGCCCATTCAGCGATGAAACATCTTTCCCAGAAGCCCCCCAGGGGAGCTCCATCAATAGAGAGAAGAAGAGGGTGGAGGAAGGCAGAGAGGAAGGACACAGGAAGTCACTAAAATCTGCATAGAGATTGGTTTGACCTCATCGCACCCCACCCCCTCGTCACTCTGCTGAAACCTTGACTGGACACAACAGATGTTTGTGGAGGTGGAGTCGAGGGATAAAGAGGGGGGTGAGATGACAGCTGTACATTGTCTGTCCACACCAGCTATTGTTTGGAATGAGAAGGAAGGAGAAAAGAAAGAAAGAATCATTCATTGCTTGTGTTTGAAACAGCATTTTGTGCAGCACTTTCAGAAACGCCAATAATATGATTGACCTAAAAGCAGAATGAGAGGAGAGCAGAGAAGAAAATAGGAGATTGAGTAAG
>VOQK01043666.1:4331-20856 GCA_015052645.1 Benitochromis conjunctus
TAAGAAGCTATTAAGGAGCTATTAGCTATTGTGATATGTTAGTATTAGAATATTTGTCAATGGCACAAAGTCCTGTTCATTAAAGAGTTTACATTATAAGCAAAATGCAAAAAAAAAAGATAAAATTTCAGTGGAGGATTAAATATCAGCAATAACTGGTTAATGTGAACGCATAAAACTCCATTATTGGTGAACTAACCATTTTATTTAAAGAGTATTAATAAAGAGAGCCCACAGCATTTTCCCATTGATGTGAGAATTTTTAAAATATCTCATCTCTACTGAAAACCCTTTGCTCATCTTTAGTCTTTAACAAAACTACTATCATTTTCTTATTTATTTATCATACATTAATTTTTAGGTTAATGACCAGAATCTTAAATTTGACAGATAGCCAACGTATATTATGCAATAAAAGGAAACACTCAAGTAAATACAAATACTTTCCATAAAGTTCAGACTGGATTGTAGACAACCTGAACCATCATGTTAAAGTGATGACTTCTCTTTGAATCATACAAAATTAAAACATTTTATATAATCATCTCTCTTCAGAGCAGAAAAAACGTGAATTTGTTTTTTGGGTGTCTTTCTCCAAATCAACGACAGCAGGGTGAGAAGAGCTTTTAAAACATAGATTTTTGTTATTTTTATTTTTTTTATTGTTGTAATTTTAATGTTTGCCAGAAACAGGCCTCTCCTGTAAATGAAGCATTGAATTTCAGTGGAAGTACCAGTATAAATAAAGATTAAATTTAAAAAAAAAATCAAAACAATGAGTATTTAAATAGCTCTTGAGTGCCCCCTGGTGTGCCCACAACTGAACTACAGCAAACTTCTGTGCAGTGGGATTGAACCGAAGTTTAACCTGATCGTCTCTGGCTTGAGAGAAAGTACCAAGCTCCTAGCACTAGCGAAGCTGGCTAATTGTAGCACAGGTGGCAGGTTTACTCTGCTTAAAAAACAAAAACCACAAAAATGTGCAAAAATGTGCAAAATGTTTGAAAAAAAGCATTTAAATAAATATTTTTCTTTGTAATTATCAGTGAGCAAATATGAAATTGTTTTGAGTTTTGCAGCAAAATAATTACTAAGTATACTAAATAATCCTTCTTGCAGATTTTGTGCAAGAATATTGGATGCTTGTTTGTTATCATCTGATGTAGTTCTATAATATAAGGTTTAACACGTTCAAACAAATGCAATACAATAAATTCTGGCCATCAGGTATCATCATGCTAAAGAAATTTTAGCACAATATCTTCACAGTGTTTGACTAAGCTTTGTCTTCTCTGAATGATGAAGGTAGTCTGGGTGAATGTGCAACTTCTTCAATCCCTAAATAACAGTCAGGCTAAAGTTATTGCAACATTTGACTTAAAAAACCTTTTATATCCAGACCTTACAGTCTGGATATAAAAGGTGAAAGGTAATCAATTTGAGGAGAAGTTTTATTATATATAGATATAATATGGAAACAATTTTTATATAACCAGTTTAGAAAAGTTTAGAAAAGTCGTCAAAATCTAGAAAATCATTCCCAGTAATGGAGAACACATGTTGACATTGCTCCATAAACCTTCCTTAAATGAATAAAGTTTTTTTTAAAAAGCAGCAAGGATTATCGGCTTTTACTCTGTTGCAAAACAAAACCACAGATCCTGTCATAGCTGCTCTGACTAATATTTACAGTCTAGACGTTGTACATGTCTTCCCTTCCTTTCTCCTCCCTCCTTCACGCTCCCTTTTCTACCTCTTTTATTCAACACCTTGCTCTCCTAAGTCACTCTGCTCTCTGTCTTCTTTCTGTCTACCTTCTTTTTCTTTCCTTGCATCGGTGGTCATGTCTTGGAGCTCGCCCTTCATTTTCCTGCTCTTCCTCCTCAAAGTTCAGAATGTGGACTTAATTAACGGTGAGTACAAGTAATCTGATTTTAATCTGAAGAATTTAAGCCAAAGGATTTAAATGTTTAGGATTAAAAACAAAATATTCAGTAAATGCAAATTTGGTAACTGGATCTATTTTTAGTATGCTATCTTTATGGCAGCTTTGCAACAAACAGAAGACAAAAGAAAACACACCTCAGTCCTGTCTTCATGAAATATGCAGCACACACTGACAGATCAAATAGCAGCACACACACCGTGATACAAAACAGAGCTGTTGACCTTGGTGTAGATAAGGCAGAGGTTCACCACTGAGTACTGAGTACAGCCTTAAATTGTAAATATATCTACATTTGGAGGCTGAAGGAATTTGTGGAGATGTAATTTAAAATTTAACCCTCTGAATTCCAAGTCATGGTCAATTATGTTACTCCAAACCTGAACCCCGTGTTTTGGATAAAAGCAGAAAAAGACTTTCCCCATGAAAGAAAGTGTAAATAATGCTTTCCTACTGACTTTTCCCCAGCCAAAAGAAACATTTATTTACCATGTAGTCAGTATTTCTCCACCTGTGATGACTCAGGAGTTAGAGAATGAATAATTCCTCTTATGCCTCTTGGAAACCTGCACAATGCAATAAATGTACTTCCAGTTAAATACTTTCAAAGTTGTGCTGCAGTATCGCAGAAAAAATGTCAGAGTTAAGAAATTGACAAATAAACCTCTGACTCCCCTCTGTTAGCTCAGTCCATCTCCTCTCTGACGGGTTTTGCGGTTCCAGAGATTGACGGTTCAGCTGTGGATGCAACCTGCAGGATTTTCTCTGATCCTACACCTGACACTCCCGCTGAGATAACCACAACCTCCCCCATCAGCAGGAAGGTGATGTATTATATATATTAAGAAGTGGCACCTTGACAGATTAGCTGTAGCCTAGTTTAAAAGTTTTTGTTACAGTTAAACTTAATTAATCTCTTATATTTGTATCACAGCAGCAGGTAGCCACTACAACTGAAAAGCCAGCTGTCAAGTCTCCACCAAAGAAACCACAGACCAAAGACGCCGGAGTACCAGTCTGGATACAGCCAGCTGCTGCCAGACCAATCCCTAACAGCCAATCCAACGCCGCCCTCAGAATCCTTTACTACTTACTGGCCAATAGACAAGGACAAGTAGGACGTTTACAGACAATATCACGTAGTGCCAAGTCATCAGCAACCTGGAAAGCAGGTTCATTTTCTTCAGAGGACTCAAGTGATGAATCTTAAAATCATACCATGACCGTGTTTTGAACCTGATTTTCTGTTACAGATTTATGAATGTTTTTCTTTTATTGGTGTGTGTTAAACTGTTCCTACCACTTCTAGCAGCTAGTACAGTAGTTGTTGTATCTAGCTGTTATAACAGGAGTGTTTTGGGGATGTTTTAGTTACGGTATGATACTGTTCTTCGCTTGAGTTTAGTTACCAAATCACAACCCACCCCTTATTTTACCTTTAAAGGCTCTTTTACTTTGGTCTCATAAAAAAAAAATAAAACAACAACACTAATGTAATGAAATTATTTAAGCAGTGATTCAAAATGTATTTGCAAACTGTTTATTTGCCACTTTAAAAAGTTTAACATAGTTAAACAGAAAAACAAGTTACAATGATATACAAATATTCAAAGTTTACTGTTTTGTTGCTGTATTTTCAACATTATTTGGTTATTTGACAAATCGCTACATTTAAATCGGGGTTACAAAAGCAAAATCCAGATAAATAAACCTTTACAATAAACAAAAGGATACAAATAGTGTAGATAATTAACAGCACAGTTTATGTTTGTTTTAGTGTGTTTCAGTGCTGTTGTGTCCACGCTGCTGTGGTTCTGATGGCAGATGGGACGGGAGTGGTTGTTTGACTTTCCGCTGGTTTGTAGCAGCTCCTTTTTGTTTTCCTGAGAACACATGACATGAGTCATTTGACTTTCCCCCCTTTGTTTCAGTTTTTGGGTGATTGATAACTTTTTAGTTCACTTATTGAATAAACTATGGGTTGGCTAGCCTTCTACTCTCCGCAATGTTCTGTTGAGATTTGGGGGGGGAAAATGTGTTTTACGTCATTCATTTCAAATGGAATTATTAAAGTATACCAACTGTCAAACGGAAAACACTTTTTACTGCATAATGGTCCAAGTGGATGATATACCATGCATTTAGCTGCTGAGGTTTTGTGATGTTACCTTCACACCTGGCTCTGTTAAAAGAGATTAGTCCATTTATTAAGATATGCTCAAAGGCTTCACTGTTACTGTACCTTGTCATTATCCCCCTGCTAGCCAACTGTAAGGGAATATTCATTTTAGAGTAGGGACCAACCAACAAAAGCTATCAAATTAAGACTCTCTGCTCAGCACACACAATCTGTACTTCCAAGTCACTGAGTAGAGGCTGCTACGACTTCAAAGAAACCGTTGACTTAAACACAACAATATTGGCCAGAATCATATGCAAACAAAATGGAATGCGTAGATGAATATGCAAGTGATTAGGTGAGAGTGCTGGGCATCCCTAGATAGCGATCCCCAAAGTTGTTAGCAAAATATCCAGTTGAGGTCAATAATCTCTGCAACTGGTTGAAAAATAAGTGATAATTGAAAAGCTTGCACTTTTTACCCCAACGCATATTGTTTATGTGTGCACCCTTAATCTAATGAAACTTTACAAAGGAGATGGAGAGTGCAAGTTAGCATGTCCCATAGACCTATCACAGACTCACAAAGTGGAAAGACATCAAGTTGAAACAAAGCAAACTATTCTCCTGCATACTGCCCTTATGTGTTTGTTTTTCTTGTCAGATCTTAAAGGTAACTGGACTTTTTAAACCCCAGTTAGTCTAAAAGGGTGCTATTGCTCACACTTAACATACAGCTTGGAAACTGAGTCAAACTGAGCTGCCATCATCACCATTAGCGTGCTGAAAACTGTTACCACTATATTAAGATATTAATACCTTCTCTTCCTACCTAAATCTGGGAAGTGTATGTGTGACTTGTTTTTGTCAGCATCGCTGCTATTTTGGAGGCGGTCAGATACAAAGGAGTGTTCACAGATTGGACTCCTCTCTGGCTCCTGAAAGGACAAAAAGAGGTTATTTTCAAATATTTTTTTAAATACTCTGATTATGCTCTAAAGAAACTTGTTACCTGAAAGGTGAGTAATTCTTTAACATGACTTGATGAAAACTGCTGGGTTTTTCGGGTATAAATGCCACCATGATGTCTTGGCTTATCTAAAGTCCTGTAAAACCAGGTAAGGTTTGAATGACAAGAATCAAAAAGGTTCCCTTTAGACAGCACAAAGCCCATTTTTTTTAAAATAAGCAGGACTCAAAACACCTAACAGGCCTAACTAATTTAGGGGAAACTCAGTCTAATAACGAAGAAACTGCCACATAACCATACCAGTATTTTATGAAACATTGTACCATTGTGTTATGATACCTCAGGGTGGGGGTCCTTGGATGGGAACTTGCCCCTAGGATATGATGATCACTTATGGCTGGGCCACGGGTTTTGATGACTAAGGAGTTGACAAGAGGTGTGGAGGATGAAGGGAGGGGGACAGGAGTGGAGGATGGTGGACGAAGGGGTGGGGAAGAACAAGAGACACTCAGATCAAGCTCAGTAAAGTCTGCACTATCCTCGGTGTGAAGGATAGAGCTTCTTGTCAAAGCTTTGTGGTGTGGAGTTTCTGTAGACGTGACTGAAGTCACATCTGGGACACTGGATATGCTGGCTCTGTCTTTCCTTTCTGGGTTGTCATTTATCTTTCTTGTGGATCTCGTGTTGTCTCTGAAAGATCCAGACTTTGTTTTAGATTCTCCAACCAAATATTTGGAGTGAGGAACTTTCCAGCCTTTCATGTCAGATTCAAAGGCACTGCTGTTGTTCTGTTTGTCATTACCGGAAGACACGTTTGAGGTTTGAGTTAGTAATGACTTGGCTGTTGCACTAATGGGCACAGTGAGAACTAAATCTTCTTTTTTCTCTTTATTCAAGACATTCAGTGTTGTCCTAATTAATGTGTTTTCATTTGAAGTTGTTGTGGCTTCTGTGGCGGTCTGCTTATGTAGGCAGCAAGCTTCAGAAGATTCAGGATATACCTTGTAATCTCCACCAGAAGAATGTGATATGTGCATGTCCACCTTTGTGTCTTTATCTTCTCTAAGGTTAATGTGCTGTGGAAGCAGCTTTGAAGATGATCCAGTTTTGGACTTTGGATTTAATACTTCTTTAGGTATAACCATAGTACTGTGGGGAGGTTTGACCTCAATAAAAACTGTGGAAGAATGTATTGGAAGATCTGGGGTATGCCTTTTTGATGTGGGCAAACATGAGTTGTTCATTTTTGAGGTAGACACAGGCGGCTTGAGGTTTAATAGTAGTACTTCTGGACATCCACATGTTTTCCTTTCTTCTGAATCAGCTGTTTGGTCAGTATGAGTATTGGTCTCATACTCTTTGGTGACAAACAGTGTGGCATGGACCTCAATGTGATCATTGCTTCCCAATTTAGGCGATTTTATTGGAAAGTCTGCATTGGACCAATCAGTGGTGGATTCTACAGAAGATTTTGGAGACGAGCAGAAATTTAGATGGTCAGTGGTTGATTGTTTCGACAATTGGGGAACTTTTTTGATTGTTTTATACATTTTTTTCTCAAACTCCTGACTTGATTCCAATTTATACAGTCTTGAGTTCTCCGGGGTGTTTTTCTCAGTCCTACCTGACGCTGTATTGTCAGAGCTATTGCAGTGCATGTCTTTTATAATTCTCATAGGGTCGTCCCTTATATCTGCAGATAGCACTCGCTCGTGATTTGGTTTTGCTGCTGTGCTGTTAGCATCCCCCAGGTTTGCTACAGTCTTGGTGGTCTCTGATGAATCAAAAGTAAGGGTTCTAGTTAACTTTAGAACCTCTGATTCTTTCTTCAAGTCTACACCAGCGGCTTTGCCTGCTTTACTTTTCATAGCCATGGGAGCTTGAGCTGCATTGTGGATAACCTTGCTGCCTCCTTTGGATTGTTTAGTGGAGATTAAAGGTTCTGACTGACAAGTGGTTTTAGACAACTTCAGAGGTTGTTTTCCCTTTATTTTCTCCATCTTTTCCTTGTTGACTTTGTCATCCATGTCTTCAGGTTGTTTCTTGTCCTTCCCTCTACAGTTTTTCTCATCCCTTTCATCCTTTCTCTGATTTTTGGTTATTTTGGGAAAGGTAGAGTTTTCTCTGTGGTCTTTTTGGATCTTAGAATTTAGCTCGTCCAAAAATCTAAATACACAGAGAAAGGTAGGTTAGTAATTCTAATTTAGTGGCTACTCACCAGCCCAAATGTTAATTTTCAAATCCCATTATCTGTGCTGTTCTTCCTCACATGTATTTCAAGGTGTACCAGGATCAAGAGTATCTAAAACCTGATGTACCTGATGTGGGAGGAGTCTTGTGTAAAGAGTGGATGTTCTAACAGCTCCAAACACTGAGCCCGTCTTTCTGGGTCTATCTCTAGACACTTCTGAGGAAAAAACAATAGGAAACCAAAGGTATTCCTGATATGTTTTACTCTGAAAGTGACTCAAACAAATATAGATAAATACTTTCAGAAGACCAAAAGTTGTCAAGCAAGAAATAAAGATGCATGTGAATGCCACAGATGCTGTAATAAGTCTCCAAGCTTTTCTAAAGCTAAATATTTTTCTTTTTCTGTAAACCCCCACACAGCCTTTTAGTTCTCACGTTCCCTGAACTGATACATCCACAGCAACCGAAAAGACTGTATAAACAAAATAAAGAAGGTATTTTTTTATATACTGCAATTAAAATAAACTGTACCTGTGCCAGATCCAGGCTTGTAGGTGTGATTGTAGGGAAACGCTGCTGGAGAGCGACTCTGTCAGAACATTCGAGCAGTCGAACTCCAGAAAATACAGGATTTCTGTAGAAGAGCTCCTGGTGATGAGTTGTAAGGTTACCTATAGCAGAGAAGAAGAGAGTACAGGTAGCATGGGGAAGAGGAAAGACAACTTGCTAACATTGTGTGAAGCTCTTACCAAAGCACCGGATGATCTGATATATTTGGTCAAGGTCTGAGTCTCCAGGAAACAGAGGCCGACCTGTTAACATCTCTAATAATACACACCCCAAAGCCCATACATCTACTGGTCTACACACACAAACACACAAATATGTTAATATTTCTAATCAACAAACACACTATAGCACAGGTAGTTTCAGCGAGGTTAGTATACAGATACTTACTTGCCATACTTAATGTCTCCCACCAGCAGTTCAGGGGCTCTGTACCATCGAGTGGCCACATAGTCAGTGAGGACGCTGCCCTCACTGGTCGATGCAACGGTGCGGGCAAAGCCAAAATCACACAGCTTAACCACGCCCTCCTGAGAGATGAGGATGTTCTCTGGTTTGATGTCACGGTGGATGATCTGGAAGCATCATGTGGTATATTGCAAAGTCTTTACTCATTGAAAGCCTATAGGAGTAACCCTTCAAGCTCTTTTCTTAAGTGACTGGGTTTGCATCAGAAGTTAGTGAGGGTGTTTTCTTGCTATACAGCTAACCTATGAATATTTCATCATTTATCCTCACATTTTGCTGATGGCAGAAGGCAGCAGCTCTTAGGATCTGGTACAGGTACTGTCTGCATGTGTTCATCTCCAGCCCACTTGGGTTTTGCTCCAGATCATCCAGAAGTGTCCGGTCCACAAACTCAAATACAAGATACCAGCGGCGGCGGCGCTTCCACACTTCTAGGAGGTTCACCAGGTTGTCATGTCGCAGTTGCTTGAAGTTTATAAAGATAAGCGTGGTTACTCTGTGAATGCATACAATACTGAGCCTATTATTGATGGTATCAGTGTTTTTGGTTCACAGAAACTACCCAACCCAGCAAACCAAAGACCCTGACTGTTTCATGATACTCAAATGTTTTGAGATACACTTGTTTACAAAAAAAACTTTTAGAAATAAGGACTGATTCATTTCCATTCACTGTGACTCGCTCAGAGTAGACAAACAACCCTCTTAGCAACCACAGGTGTTATATACTGACTTATATAACCTGTAAGTCCTCTCATAGTGACTTTTAAACTTAAGGTCAGAATCTGACACTGAGCTATTTTGGGGTTGTTTGTCTCTTGGTTGTTATTGTAAGTGTCTTCACTCAGGTTTCACTTAATGACTGAAGGAATGGTAGGCTGATGGATTCATTGACAGGTACCCTGAGTAGCTTGATCTCCCTGTGGGCGATCTTCTTCACCGTCTTGTCATCATCAGAGTCCATGAATTTCTTGATGGCGACAAGGCGACCAGTATCACGATGACGGCACTTAAGCACGGTGCCGTAACTGCCCTCCCCAACTGGACCCAGAGATTCATAACGCTCCATCGGACTCTTATTGCAGAGGGAAAGAGGAATAAGTTGGACTTTAAAACCAATTCCCGTGTTTAGCTTTCATCAGTACAACTGAAAATGTATTTTAAAGCACTATTAGTGTTTTCAAATTTACATTTACTATCCAAACAAGCAATGCCTGTAAAAAACAAAGCTGTATCAAATTACAGAAAGGACAATATAATGTGAAAGAAACAAAAAAAGAAACAATAGAAAAATATGCAATTTATCCTACAATATGGCCCAGAGTAAAATCATTACATGGAAAAAAATCAGCTGTAGTTTTGTAAAAATAAATAAATAAATAAAAAATAGCTAGTCAAATAATGACAGAGTACAGACAGTAGTAAAATATTATCACAGTCAAAGTCATGAATGTCTTCATTAATCCTACACACTGTTGCACCTAATGGAGGACTTCATAGTGTTTTAATACATTAGTTCTTTCAATTAAGTAAAATATCTATATAACATATCCAAGTGAGAGTAGCTCATGCAGGAAAATGTCCCCTGTCACTCTTGTACTGTTATACACAACTACATGAATATTATTAACGTAATATATTTTCACTAGGGCTAAATGTCTTACCATTTATTAACATATTGAAAATATGGAGACGTTTCTGGCACACGTTAATAATTTTAATGGTTTAACCTCCTAGGACCTGGCGTCCACATATGTGGACATCACATTTTTGGTTGTCTAAACCAAAATACTAAATCGTGCTCTACATGGGCCTGATATCCTCTTACGAGGACATTGTACTGCCACTGTTCTATCAAAATGTAAAAAGAATGTCCTCATATGTGGATCTCAGTTTCCTCAGAAACAGAAATTCGGTAAAAAACAAAATCAGGCCATTCTTTGTTTTTACATTCATCAGGTCCCAATCAGCCCAAATAGCAAAGAGAAATTATGAATGCATGCCATGAACGGGTTCGGGTCCTAGGAGGTTAATTAAAACCAACTTTATGTCATGTTTTAAACACTTATTAGCTTTTCCTGTTCTTATCGCTTTTGTTTTATTTTATGAAAGTATTTATTTGATCATTTTGTTATTATTTCATGTATATTTTTATCTTTTTTGTTTGCTTGTTTGTTTTCATACATATTTAGATGTGATATTAAGCCTGTAAAATAATATAAGTTTAGTGTAAACTATGAAATGGATTTTGCTGACTTAATTACGCCATTAGATTATTAATATTATGGACGGATAAAAAAATAATCATCCATGAATAAATAGACACATTAAAAAAATATGTCAGAAGTACGACACGAGCATGACCCAGACAGCAAACAGCGGCAGTTACATTAAACACACACTCACACCACACGCTGACCTTACACGGATCTCCTTTTATCGCTTTAATGTGCGCACTGAGCTCCTGGTGCTCACAGTAAACACCGTGTCTCTGGTGTGTGTAACGTGTTGCGGTCACTAGAGACGACAACTTGACTCCGCGTCCGTGTGTTTGTCACCATGGTAACGCCGCCTGTCAGTACTGAAGCCCCCCCCTCTCCAATGTCTACAAGCTTAATGTCTCTTTAAGCGTGTATTTATTTCACATTTTAGAAATTTAAATAAGCCGAATTCATCATTAAATGTTATTTTGGGTTATGTATATCTTCATGTTTTGATAAACGGCACTGCAGTCCTTATAAACTGAAGAAACCTTAAAACACACGAATTCTCAGGCAAGTTCTGTCTTTTTTCTAAGATCTCTAACCTGCGGTGTGTATTAGAGATAAAGCTCTTGATACACTTATGCAATGCTTATACAAAGTTTCAGGAAGATTAGTCCACTCATCTATGATGATGAATGAACTCGCAAATCTACAAATATATACATCATTGTGGGATTTGTATAAAATATTTGTAAACGCCATATAGAAGTTCACACCCGCAGTGTCCTCAGAAATAATTATGCATGGCATAATTATTTCTGAGGACACTGCGGGTGTTGACACTTTGTCAAGATTGGTCCACTGGTCTAGGGAGATAGGAAACATACGCTAAAAATTTTATATTATGATACCAATTTTAATTTTTTGTTCTGTTTCGAATTTTTAATAAATGAAGCCTTCTCTTATCCATTGGGTCACTCAAACCTAATATACACACACCTGCATACACATACTATCGACATATTTGTGCTACTAGACTTTCATGTGTGCAGACGTTCCTTCAAATTCAAAGCAAACAAGGAACAGCATGGATCACTTCAGTTGTCACATGTATTCCCAGGTGATGTGCATGAAGTAAAATACATCACAGGAGCATTAGAGCAAGGCCTTATAAAAATATTTATTTACAAAGACAAAATACAATATATTTACATTTATGACAACAATTAAAGAACAGTTTGAAGTCCAAAAATATAGTAATATGTGTGCGCTAGTCTTGATTTTCTGCCAGTTTTCTGATTTCCTCCAGCAGTTCAGAAAAAGATGGCCGACCGTCAGGCTTCTGCACCACCACCGAAGAAGAGAAGGAGATGTAACAGTAGACGAACAGAAGGAAAGGAGAAAGAGGTCATCGAGTTATTAACAGAAGGTGTAGAAACATGGTACAGTCAAAATATCAAAGTACAAAATGTTTAACACCTCGTGCCAGCAGCGGTACATGATGGCGTACAGTGGTTGTGAGGCACGTTGCGGTCGGTACAGACGGATCCCCCTGGTGATGTCAGTTACTACTTCCACATTTGATCGGTTTTCAAATGGAGTCCGACCCTCAGAGAATATCTCCCACATTACCACACCTGGAGAGAGAGCGAGATTAGGAAGAAAAAAGAAATTGCAAACTATTTTAAACTCTTCAACTATTCAACAATCACTCAGCGGCTATATTCACTGCAGTCCTTCCATTTTTGTTTACATATTTTAGTTTTCAGAAGTATGAGCTGGTTATAAAGTACCAGCTGCATGGCTTGCTGGTACTTGGTGTATTTGGCCTGTGTTTCCTCACCGAAGGACCAGATGTCAGACTTGCTGCTGTATTTACTGTAGTGGAGAACTTCAGGGGGAGACCACTTCACTGGGAACTTGGCACCAATTGAACTGGTGTACTGATTGTCTAGAACGTATCTGGAAAACATGGATGAGGAATTTAAATATAACCAGAGAACAGATGGTAGGAGTAGTTATTTACCATGCTTTGCACTCTGTGGGTAGTCTGCATAACAACTGTGGTTAAAACTAAAAAAAACTATACCTGGTCATTCCAAAGTCGCTGACTTTCACCACATTGTGCTCATTAACCAAACAGTTCCTGGCTGCCTGGAATAGGAAAAAAAATATTTTAAACCAAATATTCAGCTGGAACAGATTACCAACTGGACTGTGTGGCAAAGAATTTTATCTTTTATATTTGAGCTTGAGTTTTTTCAGCTTGAGCACCACAAGTTAGTGTAATTTGTTTTTTTTTAAACAACCTTCTTTTCTTCTGTTTTAGCCGATCAAATCACATATTTTACTAATTTATATTTTTTATGGCAAAAAGAAGTCAAACATGCATTATAGGGGAGTTTGTACAAAATCATTAATAGGTTAAAATCTTACAAATATACCATGATTTCATAGACTGTTTTTCATGTCATATAGTGTTTATAGCTATTTTAAATTAGGTCCACATTAAACAGCAACAATGCACGATTTCTAACTAAAATTTGGACAACTGAGTGATTGTATCTGGAATTGCTGTGTTGGCTCACCAGATCTCTGTGGATGAAACTATGTGACTCAAGGTAATCCATCCCTTCGCACACATCCTGGCACATGGACAGAAGCCACGTGTCCGGTAGAGTTCTACCCCTTTGCCGCAGGAAGTTCAGTAGGCAGCCATTCTCCATGAACTCAGCCACGATCAGCAGGGGGCGCTGTTGCAAACAAACGCCATACAGCTGTACCAGCTTCGGGTGGCACAACCTCCTGGAAGAGAGATCAGTCACAAAATGTTTTTAAGGGGCTCTTTAACTGCTCTTCCTTTTCCCATATCCTGATCATCCCAACATCCTTACATCATGACTTTGGCCTCCTCGATAAAGTCCTCTTCATACATGGCTCCCTCCCTGATGGCCTTGATGGCTACTCTTTGCTGTGCCCTCCACTTGCCAAACCTCACCATGCCAAACTGACCACTACCCAGCTCCTTCATGAAGGTCAACTCACTGGGATTGATCTCCCACTTTTCTAGAAGAAAAAAACAAGAAGATAAAGTGAATGAAGAGTGAGGTCATCTCAAAACCTCTTGCTCTATGAGACCTAAAACACAAACTTGCTCTTATTATGTTAGATTAGATTATGCCATTAATACATGTTAATAAAAGAATACATTTAAGTTGGGAATGGTACAAGTTGTTTTTCAATGAAAACAGATCATTCTTTTAAAACACAAAACAAAAAAAACCCATTGTAGTTTAAGTATTTAGTTAAATAACTAGATTGCTTTTTAATTTCTCTAACTTGGATTCACTTTCCTTATAATGATTACATTTATTCAAAAATATATTCAACAATAAAGAACACACCCACATTTAGTCTATGATTACAAAACCATTACTTAAGACTTACAGTATATAGACTGGAAGTGCATAAATATATTATATAATTGCAATATGCCACGGGAAATGTTCTTGTGAAACTACATGCAAGAGCAGCAAATTCTCATATAAAGCAATACATCATCTACATATAAACAGCATATTCTAATCTGTATCTTCACGTAAACCTTCAAATCAGGTTACAATAATGAAATTATTAACCTTAATTATGTAACCTTATTTTTCTCACTTTTCATTTTTGTGTTGACTCATTTACTTTGCTATATATTAGATGTAGATCTGGCCGTATCTACTTCCTTCTTATTCCTGTCCCTGTTAAGGAAGTATTCGCATAAATTTATACAACCAATTTCTGAATGACCTAATTCTGCCCATATTTTAAAACTCAACTTGACTGTTAGCCAGTCAAGCAATTTGACAGTAAGACGTTTGTGTTTGCATTTAAGCTGCTAATTAAAGCTGTTCATATATTTCCACTGTTATGTGGAAATATGTAAATTTACAGAGGTTGAAGATCCAGTTTTAAAAAGCTCTAGTAGTTCTCCATATTCTTTTAGTAAGAAGAACAACTTGATTCATTGACTGATCAATCTGCTTTGGCCTTAGCTTTTGTCAGGGTGATGAAGGCTACAGGCCAAGCATTAAGGCTACAAGGGCAAAATGTGTAAAACCCAATCAAATTGCTGAAGTTCTGTTGGAGCTTCAGTGTCTTTAGACATTTGATCTTCTACACCTTCTGCACCTCAGAAGTGTTTGAAGCTGGGTCTGCAACCTCTTCTCTGTTTTCACAATATGTACAGTGTCTTTTCTACTCTTGCACCAAGCTGACATCAGCTTGTTGGAAATTATTCTTCTCTGCTACGGAGACAGAATGCCAGAAATACATGAATTACATCTCACAAACACGACGTAATGCCCCTCAACAGGTTTCTGAAAGGAGGCCAATCACAATAGTGTGTTGTGTTTTGGGAGGGAGGTTAAACAGCTAAAACAGCTTGCTTGGACTGAGGATGAATAGAGAGGTGAATAAAGAGCTAACATAGATAGAAACATAGATATAAATATGAGTAGCTTAACTGCAAATCATGCAAAGCTACTCTAGCAAAGTCCCAGAATAAAAAAGGTGTGAATGAGGAAATGAGTATAATAGCAAACCCTTTCAGTGGCTCAGTAAGAACTACAATTGACATGTTTCACCATCTCTAACTTTAGCAGGTATTTTTGACTAGTATCGTCGTAAAATTATGCAGAGAGCACCTGTAAGTGTTCATATATTCATACCTGAGCTGAATCCTGCCGTGGCAGGGACACACCTTCCCATTGGTCCGACTGGATATCGCAACCTGGCCACTAGACCTGCACAAAACATGCAAATAAACGTATCAACTGCAGTAGTGAATGGAAAACAGCCAGTGTTGTGTTTGCAAAAAACAGGTATGTGTACCTGCTGCGTTGTGTTCATGGTAGCGTATAACATCAGGGATGGAGTTGAAAAGATGTTTTTCAGCTAAGTAGTATTGCTCGGTGTCAGTCATTTTAATCTGGTAATGCCTAACTTCTCCGCTGGAACTAAAGACGAAGAAACAGAAGAATTGATCAGTTTATAGGTTAAGATGTACTTTGTATGTGATTTTTTTTCAGTGTATTTTTTTGCCAGTCTGGGATTTAACCCTTCAGGTTACATGAATTACCTTATCGTTTTGGTGTAAACAGAGACGATGTAGACTCCCTTTCGACTAGACTCCCGCACCACAAATCCACCCTCTTTGTCCTGAAAGAAAACAAGAAATAATAATTATCTATTTGAATAATCTATTAGTTTATCTGCAAAATATTTCATTTCACTTTTTTTTGACTAACAGTGTGTTTCAGTTTTGGATTTTCTTTTAGTTCACTTTATTGTGTCCTGAAAAGACAATATTTGTAATGTCAAACTATTTACTTTGAATTATCTAGTAATTACTATGGTTGGCTATGTGGTACAGACAGCCCACGAAATTGTTATTCCACTTCTGGAGCAACATTTTAGTTTTGTTTTATCAGGCTGGTACTCGCACAGGTTAGCAGACGTACGTCTCTTCGAAGACAGTTTGCTAACCAAACTTGCCATCATTAGCTGAAATGCGATGCTCCACCCTCTTGACCAAATATGGTCACATTTATCTCCAAAACTGTAATGATTAGATTTTAAAATTCTGCTAAAAATCCTGAGTGTGAGTGTGAAAGTATCCAGTTTGAGTCTGGTCTAAAATAATCAGTCAGATACAGCTTTTCAGATAAAAAAAGGGAACATTTGCCATTTTTTCCAGGAATAACTCCAAAAACAACAATTATCTAAGTAGAAGTATTTTTAAACACTGCTCAAAAACACTACATTTATTCAGGCCATGTCAGCATATACGCATGCTTTACTGCTAAACCATTGTTTTTGCTCCACTTAGAGCATATTTAAATAGGTGCATAAATACCTCTTGTCTTAGCAGCTGCTCTGCTTCTGTCCTAGTGATGTTCTTGCAATACCACCTACAGGATAGACAATGAGAATTAAAATGACTGTTTTTGTGATTTCAAAATTACTAAAAACAAAACCAAAAAGAAGAAAAAGAGAAACCAAAAGTAAAA
>VOQK01043668.1:14104-25316 GCA_015052645.1 Benitochromis conjunctus
CCAACATGAACGAGACGTATAGAAACTCATCGCCACCACACACTAATGACATCAGCACCACGAGCTTAACTTGTCATGAGATTTTACCCACAATGCCATGGGAACAATGAGCGTGTCATTGGATTTGATGACTGAAGCTGTCTGATGCTGGGCAGGATGTTTGACTTATAACCCGCATGGGAACAGAAACAGACAGAAAGCGATCCGATGTGTTTATATTCTTCAGAGGGTCTGCAGGTGTTTGAGCGGCAGCACTCACATTTTCATTTGATGGTTTTTCAGCTTCGCTTCACATGTTTTCAATCAGCCGAGATGGCCAAGAATGCAGACCACAGAGTCAACCGTAGCCTTCAAAATAAATGGATCTATGGGAGAAAGCTGTATTTTCAAAATAAAAGTTCTTAAACGGTTGGAAGTCAGCCGTGCAGGAAAAAAAAGAGACGCTTCACAGGTTACTCAGTGTGCAGGTTTAAAGACAGTTTGTTTTAGAATAGTCTGCTACCGTGCTGCACCACAACCATCGAGAAACATCTGCACATGCTCAGTGTTGACCTCGCTTGACCTTAAACAGATGTTTGTGGTTAAGCCTCTATGCTGCAGCTGACCAAGTAAAAAAAACTGAAAAAAAGGTTCCTTCAGAAACAAAAAGAGTAATCCACCCTCAGCTGTGCAAGGAGAACATTAACATGAAAGTACAGGAAGGTAACCACATATCAAAAACTTCTCCGTAGCTCAAACAGTAAGAGGTCACAGGTGTGAAGTATGAATGAACGTACCAAAATACAAAGGAAGGTGATTGGAAAGTTTTCCTTTTATGGTCCATTATGTTTGCACTTTTTAAACGTTGTCCGTTTACATACGCCACCAGTGTGAATTTAAGAGTTTTACAAGGTTTTTCTCTTTCACCCATTTGCTCACATAGTCATGGTGGCGGAGCTGCCATGCATGTGGTTGGGTTAGATTGGGTTTAAACTGCCAAGCCTGTGATTAGTGGGCAACCCACTCTGCCTCCTGAAACATGTCTCAGTTTTAAACACACGCTTATAAAGACGTGAGGTTACAAAGACCTGCTTGATATAAACCAGTATGTTTTCTGTGTGTGTGTGAGTGGCAAGTGTACACAGCTGAAAGGGAAATTATGCTTTTGTTATACGTTTGGATATAAAATATATGAAAATGAAAATGCTTTTGTGGGGAATGCACACAATTTAATTAGTTTATCTAGTCAAAAACATCACTTAATTTATCTGATCACCACCAGCATCTTATCCAAGACAATCTGTAAAAAATATTGCAGAAATATTATTAAGAAACATTTTAGTTTGTTAGCTGGAAGAAGTCGATCAAGAAAACATTCACCTATTACTTAAACTAACATTTTAAGTGTTAAAAAAAGCCCAAAAGCGATTATCTGATCGTCCCATTATTGTCGTGGTGGTTTTGGTTTCTGTTTGGCTTCACCACCCTTCCAGCATTAAACTGTAGTTTTTGATTATAGTGTTATAGAGTTTGGGATTCCTGTTTTTTTGAGCTTTAGTTCTTGTTGTGTTATTTGAGTTTCTGTGGCTACCAGCTCAGATTCCCAGTCTATCGGCTCCTCTCTCGTCTTTCTGCATCTTCGTCCTCCAGCCTTCTCTTGTCTATGTTTTCATATTTATGTGAATCTTCTCACTTCCATGTATAGTGTGTGACTTTTGGATCCCTGTTAAACTTTAAAGGTTAGTTATCGTCTGTTTCCTGTGTTAGTTTTGCTTCCTTGCTCTGATGCTGTGTTGAGCTGTGCCTCCGGTCTCCAGTTGTCCAGTCAGCTCTCGGCTTTTACACAGTCCTTTCTTCTATTCGTCAGCACGTCTGCTGTTGTTGGTTTGGGGATTTTTGATGGTTTCAAATTTTGGACTTTGTTACTTTGTGTCCAGCCTGAATTAAAGGCTTGCTCTTTGTTATATTGCCTGACTTGAGTTCTGCAGAGCATGACATTTAGGAACGTTTCCCTTTATTTTATTTTATGATAATGGTATTTCAAGGAACTGTAAGTTATTTTTATGCTTTTGATGTTGCATTGTTCATGTTGCCGGTAAGATTTTGCTTTCATTAACGATTGCCCAAATCATGGGTTGACTACTACAGATAGTACCTCCTTTACAAAGCTCTACTAAGGATACTGCTTGTGTATTTATGTATGAAAGTGTAACATTGTGTTATGTGCTGTGAGGTCTTGCGGATCTCATAGCATTTCACTCTCTGAGTGCAAGCTTAGATTTGGTTTCTAGAGTTTCCTGAAGTAAAACAGGGATCAGGCTCCTCTCCTGTGGAACCAGCTCCCAGTTTGGGTTCAGGAGACGGACCTCTCTGTTTGAAGATCTTTTTGCTAAAGCTTATAGTCAGGGCTGGGTCGGGTGATGATGAACCCTCCCTTATCCTGCTATAGGTTCAGGCTGCTGAGGGACTTATCATGAGTCACTGAGCTTTTCTCCACCTCTCCTCATCTGTTACATCCACTACTGCATATCGCTGACTCCTGTTTTGTATTCTGTCCTTTTGTTCGTGATCTCTCTGCGCTCCTCTTTTTTCTCTTGTCCTTCCCATCACCCACAGCAGGTTGTGAGCCTGGTTCTACTGGACATGTCTTCCTGATAAACGGGAGTTCTTCTTCCCCACTGTTGCTAGGTGCTTCCTCTGATGGCAGGGGTGTGTGTCATAGAGGACTGTCAGACTTTTGGGGTTCCCGCCCTATAAAGCCCCTTGAGATGACTAATGTTGTGAACTATGATGAACACATGATTATTCTGGGTTTTACGTTTACTGCATTTAGTTGTCTCATTTTGTGATTCTGCTGTTGTATTTGTGCGTCTAACAGGAACTGGTGTGCGTTTGTGGTCACAAAGACGGTGAGTTGTGTGGTTGAGGATGGAGTTGAAACCTACGTGAAGCCTGATTATCATCCCTGCAGCTGGGGGAGCGGACAGTGCAGCCGGGTGGTGGTGTGAGTACACACACACACACACACACACACACACACACACACACACACACACACACACACACAGTGTGTGAATCAGAGTCATCAGTTTGTTCTCATCCTGGTTCTCTGCAGTTATCGGACCTACATGAGGCCGCGCTACAAAGTCGCCTACAAAATGGTGACAGAGATGGACTGGAAGTGTTGCCATGGTTACAGTGGACCAGACTGCAACACTGGTCCAGCTGGTGGAGTAGGGACCCAGATATCCACCACCAGACCTCAGCCCGGACAGGGAGGGGGGACGACCAATGGACAAGGTGGAGGAGGACATAGTTATGGGGGAGGCAGTTCTGGATCTGGACAGTCTGGAGGAAACGCGGGTACGTGGATTTTCATTTTGTTTTTTATTCACGTGAGAACATGAAGTTCGGCAGTTTAAAGAAAAGCTGTGGCTGGGGTACATGAAAACAAAGAAGCACGTCCTCAGTCCATCTGCTGCACCATGAGATGGGATCGAATGTAGAAACTTTAAAAACCGGCGGCGATTCCTTTTACGAGAGTTCCCAGCGAGATCCTTCCTGTTCTTAGGATCTAACACAGCTTAACATTCGACACCAGACCCACATGGACTCAATAAAAACCACAGCTGAAGCAGGAACACAATCATGCACTGAATCCATCTTTATTTTCTCTCTTTGCTGTCGTCTCAGTAATCATCAGCAAACAGCAGCATCCGATATTAGCAGATCAAAGCTAATCTGTAGCCTGTGCTCACTTCTTCTGGTGAGAGCCGGTTCACTTCCTAAATCAATCACAATTCACCCAAACGGCTAAAAGCTGCTTACAAATAGGAGAAAATGAAACCACTCACTAACATAGTGCTGAGCACACATCTCATTTGTTTTTCAAACAGGGGCACTAGCTTTGCCAGTGAAACAGCATCATTCTGTGAATGCATTAATTGGTCAGTTAAAGGCTTATGACAGGATACCTTCATTCAGAGGCATCTATTTCCAAGAGAAGTGAGAAACCAAACCAAAGCTTTGTGTAAAGGACGCAGCTGGTTGTGTGTGACAGTGGTGACTGCTGTCAGGGAGCTACTGCTAGAAATTCTTGAGTCTAGAGAGTGAGAGCTCTCTATGGATTTAGAAATTCTCTTCCACCATCATGTCCGAGGTTAAGCCCCGCCTCTTTCACCGTGTCACTGTAAGATTTTCTGTAACCGCTGCTTCGTTTCTTTCCTTAACGAGCAGACAACGAGAAGCTGAGACAGCTGGAGGAGAAGATCCGCAGTCTTACAAAAAATCTCCAGGACCTTCAGTCCACCATGAGCACCATGAATGATCGCTTACAGGAGGAGGTCGGCAGGAATGGATTTGGTGGAGGAAGCTCAGGAGGAAGAAACCCTGCGGATGCCGCTCAGCCTGAGATTAAAGAGACGATACACAGCATTCAGACCAAACTGGACCAGCTGGACAACCGCACACAGGTGAGCTGGTTTTCAGCTTTACCTGGGAGCTTATGTGGACTGAGTAAAGAAGCTAAAACAGGCAAAGATGTTTTATGCTGTTTGTGTTTGTGCTGGTGTTTTAATCAGAAACTGTATCACCTCCAACAGGCTCACGATAAAACCCTGGTCAGCATCAACAACCACCTGGTGAACGGGAAAGGTAATGAGCTGGAGGGAGGTGTGTCTGGAGGATCATTAAGTGAAGGACGGCTGAACTCACTGAAGGAGGAGATCCTGAGCGAGCTGGAGAGGAGAGTGTCGCTGTCCTGCTCCTCCTGCCAGGTATCAGACAACTTTAATAAGCCGATATTCCAAAATCTTTCTAACCGGTGTCTTTCAGTAAGATTAAATTCACTGCTGGATGTTTTCAGGCCGGCGTGGAGGATCTGCGCAAACAACAGCATGAGGATCGTGAGAGGATTCGAGCTCTGGAGAAGAGGATGAACGCCATGGATGTCCAGTATCGGCAGAGCCTGGATGGGCTGCGGCGGGAGGTAGTGCGTTCGCAGGGATGCTGCGACATTGTCAGCGACCTCCAAGACCGTGTAACTGATGCTGAAATCAAGATCAGCACGGCCTCTGAGAACTTTGATATTCTGCAGAACCGCCTGGACAGGGAGCTCAGCGGAGCTGGTGGCACCAGTAGCGGCGAAAACACTGGATCCACAGGACAAGGGTTGCCTGGTGGCGGGGAAACTGGTGGTCGTGGTAGGGATGCCGTGGTAACAGAAGAACACCTGAGCAACCGACTGAAGGATCTGGAGCGACGGGTCAACAACACTATTCAGCAAACTGAAGAGAGCTGCTCATACCTGGAGAACGACGTGAAAGACTACTTCCACAGAGAACTGGACGAGCTGAGGTCCGTGTTTCTGGAGCGGTTTGACGACCAGGCCGACAGGATCACAGACGTGGAGCTGGACGTGGAGCAGGTCAAGGACAGCATAAGTGATCATGACAAGCGGCTGTCGAAACTCGAAAACACCACTTCCCGAATGAACTGGAGGCTGGAGAAGTGTGGCTGTGTAGGGTCTGAAAAAGGAGGAGGAGAAGGAAAAGAGAGAGGTAACGGGGGATATGGAGGTGGAGGTTGGGGAGCAGGAGGGGGTGGATCAACAGGAGAAGGAAAAGAGGGGAATGACAGAGGGGATGGAGGTGGGATGTGGGGAGCTGGAGGAGGAGGAGGAGGAAGTACAGGGGGAGGAGGACGCTGGGGAAATACCGGGGGAGGATTATCGGGAACGGGAGGAGAAAGAGACAATTCAACCAAGAAGTCTTTGGAGTGGAGAGTGGTGGACAACGAGGATCAGATTCGACATTTCAACACTCGACTCAAAGACCTGTCGATGTCCGGAGACTCTCTGTATGACAAGGTGAGTCACACATCTGGCTCAGTGCAACACTGCAAATAATTACAGGACAAATTAAGAATTCCTAACATGTTCACATAAATGTCCTCTGTATAAACACCTTAACATTATAACACATCGACTGGACTCCTAAGCCGATTAAAATCAGTTTTTACAATAACTCATGGACTCTTAGATGTCCAACAGAAAGTCGTATTATTCAAAACAATACTATTTAAAAAGCTCCAAAAGGCACCAGCAGCTCTAACAGGATTGAGGGGGCCGGTTTGGTGACCTCAATTAGCTGACATGGGGTTTAGCCGACAGCTAGCTTTCATGGCCACCTGTGTTAGCATTTCTGTGCTAGTTGAAGCAGTCCCACCCAAAATGCTGTATAACTTTAAAGGGGTTATTCATTTAAAAAAAAACAACCCACAGAGATGTTATGAAGAGGTAAACTAGCTGTATAGACTGACACCATTTATCAAATCAGGCTGTAGACATGCTGTAAAGTTGGGCACTTGAACATTGCCTCCAGTGGCCATTCCGGGGAACTGCAGTTTTTTGGGAACCTGAGCTTTTATTTAAGTTTTTTTTTCCTAAAAGTTGCTGCTTGGTTGGATTTTATTTATCTTCACCTTTTGAATAATTTTATATCACAATGTTTGTAATATTAATCAACACACTTAAATTAAAACTGATGTGTGAATTATAAACTGATTTCTGTCAAAGAAGCTCAGATCATGTGACTATGCAGTCATCTTAATTGTTAATATTTAAATCAATAACCAGGTTTTGGACCTGACCCATGACGTCGGTAAAATCAAAGCCCTGACCGGCGATCACGGAGAACACTTCAACCGAATCGTGACAGTCGTGGAGATGCTGGGTGAGGACTGCGAGCTGTGCGGAAAGGTGGAGGAAGAGCTGCTGAAGATGAAGAATTATTCCCAGCATGCGCATTCAAATTTCCAGAACCACATCGACAGAATCTGGAACAGACTGGACTCAGAGGGAGACAGCTGCTTCCAGATGTGCTCAGACCTGCAGAGTGAAGTCAGTCTTCTGAGGGATGATGTCAGGAGGTGCACCAGCCAATGTAAGAGCAACCCGGACATGCCCACAGGTCAGATCTATTTTTTTTTTTTAAACTTAACCTCATCTCCTTTTTTTCAGACGATATTTTTATCTCCTTTTATAAGCAAAAGCTGTTATAGGCATGGTAGTTCAATAAAAATAAAAAAATTATCTTCAAATAAGCAATTAAAAAGGAACAGAGAGCATCACATGAGATACAAGACATCAAACAAACATAAATGTAATAAATAAATAATTTAAATGTGATCTAAAATAACTGATCAAAGTTCAGGTACAGTGAGCTGTTCAGTTATAAAAAAAAAAATGGGAAGGAAAGGGTCAGATTCATAAACTGGACTGCTGTAGGGACCAAAGTGACTCTCTGTGTCCTAAATCCTGGACAGAGATGGGAGCCACTCAAACACACCATGTAAAATATGTCAGGGCTCTAGACTAACTTTTTGCCACGGTTGCACTGGTGACCCTAACTTTTTTTTTCTCTATTGCACCAGCACAAAAGTTAGGTGCACCCAAATTTTTCAACCGCAGTTTTACATGTTCATGTTTTTGTTTTTTTTTAATTGCTGTCCATACAGATAATATTGATTTGTAAATGATTAACTAACAGTCTTGTCAACACAAAGTTCTGTTTTTTGGAGCACAGCTCTACAAGAAAGAGAAGTTACTGAAAAAGTGCTCGTGCTTAAAGTGAGCTGAAATTTAAACTTAAACTCTCAAGATATATTCAATAAAAAGAAAATCTAAATTAAAAGTGCCTCAAAGTGTCTCAAAGGCTTCAAACTGAACAATACCATTTACTTCTGAGTTTACAATGCAATTAATTTTCAGTTTATATATTCATGTATTATTATTTTTTGTTATTTTTAATGATAAGAATATGCTATTACATATGGTTAATGCAGTAACGAGACATAAGGCATATTATTGACATATGTGACATGACATGGCTTACCTCGGGCATGGGCATGCTCGACCTCAATGCGTCCAATCACTATATATATTCGCTGGTCTTCCTTTTAGCAAGATATGAGCGTACATAATGACACATTCTTTTGTGGCGATGTCTGTGTGTCTAAACGTATTAGCACCAGTCACCAATGCGGTATTGCCGGCCATGGTCTTTCCACACTCACCACAGTAAATGCATCATGTTGTCAGCTTTACTGTATCTTAGCCAGGGAAACTGGTCAAGCCACTTTCCCCCTCAGAGATATCCCGCCCTTGACTATCTCTGACTGGTTTAGACCACGATATGGGCATAATGTGTCTGTCGTTGACCACACAGAGACTTTCAGAATTGCGGAGACTTTTCTTTTCACTTGAACAGCTGGTTGCACCAGTGCGACCTAGGGTTTTTTTTAGTCGCACCATTGAGAAATTAGGTTGCATGCGCACTCTAGAGCCCTGTATCTGAGGGATCTTTGGAGATTTTTTTAATTGTCTGTTATTCACACAGGGCAGAGCAGACAGAGCTCTAACGGGATATCCAATCATTTTAGAAAAGATCTTAGTAATGAAATAAATAGAGTAAAGTGGTAACATTTTCTGTTAGTCTATTATGTCTCCTCAAAGTTTCCTCTGATGTAATACTCAGGGATTTGCTGGGTGGAATAGGGGATTTTCCTCACTACATTTCTGTCCCTGTGTTCAATTATTTCTATCCCCGCTGGAGATATAAAAATATAAACATTCATCCCCCGCTATGATTTTTAGCACTGCATCTTGAAACCGTCTACAGAGCAAGCAGTCACAACCAAAACTGATTTTCACCTCCGTGTTCATAATCCTGCAACCGCAGAGATGAGGCTGTGCAGAAGGAATATTCTGGATCCCATTCCTTCAGTCTTGTCATTATGTGGCCAAACACTGCTGTTTTTTTTTTTTGGCCAGCTATGTCGAATCGTCTACATTAGAATAAGCTACAAAGATGAAATGCATCTTCTTATTTCAACTTGTTGAACTGCAGTTATGCACCAGGGCTGCTGTCTATGACATCGTGCATTAGAACGATGCCTCTGAAGACGTGTTATTTGCACGGTTCACTCTGATGGTGGAGCTGCTGTGAAGCGCTGATAGTGAGCTCCTGAGTGGAAAGATCGATGCTAACCTGACCATTATTCACCACATCTGTTGAGCTCAGTAAATTGAACAGGGAGCCTCATTCTGAGTCCAAAGAGTTTCAGCTGTGGATAAAAAAGAGGCAAAAGATGAGGCTCCACAGAAAACCAAAACCTGGTTTGACTGAACTGATCTGAACATGGAGGGTGTTGAAGGGAAAAGGTTTTGAGTCTGAAATGCTGGTATGAAGCATAGTCCAACTGCCTTTGACGGCTCAAAGACACAAATACACCTGTGTCTTTGACCCCCCTCAGTCGATTAATGGCTTCCATCAGATTCCCCCAGATCAGCATCAAGTAACTAAACATGAAAATCAAAATGCATCCAGCCACACCGTGCTTTTCTAAACGACTGGTACAGTACGGCAACGCATTAAAATACAAAAATACAGTCATTTCTGATACTGCTTTTTTCAAGCAAACATATTTTGAGGGGAAAAAATCCAAAGCAACTTCTGCTCTGTAAAGCAAAGTTCAATTAACCACTTGAACACTTAATTTATAGGCAAATTCAATCCCCAATAGGTGTTGATCATGGTAGACCTGGTGGCACAGATGACAACAGTGGACAGCTGGATCCTGCGAAGCCTTTAGACGGCCATAGCGTGATTGAAGGCATCAACAATAACCACCTGAAAACGCTGCAGGGCGAACTGTCCAATGTCATCCTCACCTTCAGCTCCATCAACGACACCCTGAAGGGTCTGGAGCACACGGTGCAGAAACACGACAGCGTCATCACGGACCTCGGTGAGCCGAGCTCAGGAACAAGCATAGCTTTGCATTAACTACCTCCAGCTAGTTTTCACTCTTTCACCCTCTAAATCCTGACAGGAAATACTAAGGATAAGATCATCTCTGAAATAGACAAAGTCCAGCAGGAGCTCACAGAGCACATCGAAGACAACCGGAACCGTCTGGATAAGATGGACAGGGACATTCGGCGATTTGAGAGTACAGTACTTGAGATGGGAGACTGTAAGAGGTCTGGAGACGGGCTTGAGAAGAGGCTGTCGAAGCTGGAGGGAGTTTGTGGACGGCTGGATGGGGTCTCTGACGCCATCCTCAAAATCAAGGAAGGTATGGTCATGTCTATGTTTACTCTTCCTTTTAAAAGCCTAAAATGTGTTTTCATCTCAAACATGTGAATTTGTATTTGAGCTGGTAACAAACACAACATGTGTGGTGTCTGGTAATCAGGCTGCCTTCGTGCCTTGCTGAGGTTGAGATGATTCAACGTGGAAAACATATTAAATTCAGGTTCAAAAAAATCAATCAAGGAAAAATACAAACAGTTTTAGCATTCATGAGAAATTATTTTGCCATGCAGTCTTGCATTGTGAATAAGCAGGACAATAATTCAGGAAGAGGAGATTATGTTGGGGGTTTTCTAACCCGTGCATCTGTTAGAAAGGATGCTTTCTCCCTCTTTCCCTGGTATAGATGCTACTTTGAGTGGCAGGTGGCCACCGAGACTGTTTACCTGTCTGCCAGTTATCACCTCCGCTAATTAAAGTAACTACTCTAATACCAGAGTGATGTAACAGTAGATAGGGCCATCTTTGTGTACATTCTGTGTAATGCATGTACTTACATGTTGCAGGATGTATGTACAACACCGTGCTGGCACTGTGTCCTTACTGGGACACTACGGTGCCAAATATGTGCAAATAAAAACTGCAATCATGCTGCGGACTGACAGCTGATGCAGCTGTGCTCCAGCTGTGTTGCTGTGGTCAGAAAGTGAGTTCTTCAGCTGAAATTCAGAGACAGTGAGCTTCTCATTTCTCTGGAAACACACTTCACTGTTTTTTTTCTGTCTTCACGACTTCAGCGGGATGACGAAAGCACAAGTGAGGAAAACGTTGAGGGTACTGACGCGTACCCAGTGTGTCATTTTACACGAGTGAGAAGAACTTATGTTCCTCGTGCTGATTTTGGTGTTTTGATGTTTTCCGTGTTCAGGACTGAACAAACATGTTTCGAGTTTGTGGACATGTGTTTCTGGTCTGAATGACACCGTTATCCATCATGGAGGTCTCCTGGACTTTATCCAGAACGGCCAGGACGACATCCACAGCAGAGTGAAGAACCTGAACTCGAGCTTGAACCAGGTCTCCAGAGACCTGCAGAGTTTGTCAGAGCATGACCTGACAGGTGAGTCGCTCTTTCATCC
>VOQK01043670.1:18639-28924 GCA_015052645.1 Benitochromis conjunctus
CTTTTAAGATATTTTCAGGCGTGAATGTAGCTGTGTAAACTTCAAATATCTGCTCGGTTTATCAAGACATCACGTATTTGCAAAAGTGCTCAGACGTTTTCGGAGATGTCTGTTACCCACTAGCTCGATCACTGAGCAGGTCGTCAAGGCTCACTAGAGCCGGCGAAAACAGCGGACTCGTTTTTAGACCCCCGCAGTCAGCGATCGAGCAAATCTGAAGGCTAGACCGTCCCATTTCTCAAGCCTCGCACTTCCGGCCGACGCGGTCTATGTTGGCCGTAGCCGACGTAGACCGCGTCGCCTGCGGCCCACGTCGCCTGCGGCCCACGTCGCCTGCGGCCCACGTCGGCTGTGGCCGAGGTTTTGGGACACAGCCTTTGTCTGAGTCTCGGTGTTCGTGCTACTTCCTGTCTTATTTTGATAGTCCTTGTCTCATGTGCATTGTTTTCAAGATTTGTTTCCTCTCTCTCGTTTTGTCTAATTTGTTCCTGCTGTGCTGTCATGTGTTTCCACTTCCCTAATCACCTCTCAGTGTATATATTTGCTGTGTCCCAATTCAGGGGCTGCATCCTTCAGAGGACCCAGCCTTCGCAGTCTACGTGGGCTGGGACCTCCGAAGGCCGGAAGTGAGAGGCTTGTGAAATGGGACGGTCTAGCCTTCAGATTTGCATCACCAGCTGTTCCCGCCCTTACCACTTCTCCCGCCCTTACCGCTTCTCCCCGCCCTTACCGCTTCTCCCCGCCCTTACCACTCCCACCTGCTCGGTTTTACCGTCTCCGTTGCTGCTGCCAGAGGTGGAAACTGGAATTGGCTGGGCCGCGCTATGAATTCTGGGATATGGTGGGCCACGAAGGATACACCAGACCCATCCTTCTAATTCGGGAAATGAAGGACGCATTTGTCGGACGCATTTGGAGCAGCCTTCGAATTGGGACAGCCTTCATCGCGTCGCTGTGACGTAACCGGCCTACAAATGCGGCCCACGAAGGATGCAGCCCCTGAATTGGGACACAGCAATTGTCTCTGTTTTCCTTGGTCCTTTGTCAGAGCATCTGTTCATCTACTCCTGTGTCTCTATAGTCCCAGTGGTCCATGTTCCCTATTGTTTTTCCAGTTTAGGTTTTCACGATTAGTTCCTCGTTTAGTTTGGTTTTCTTAGTTTGTTCAGTTTTGACAATCAGCATGAATAAAGTTCATTCCTGCCTCTGTTGTCTGCATTTCGGTCCTCACTCTCCACTCCACTCCACCCGCAGATCTTGACAAAAACAGAGTTACCATAGAAAGAAACAAGGTAGAAAAAAACTAAATCACCAGTAGAGTAAGGCACCGCATGAGAAACCTTGTCTCCACTCAGTCCTTTAGCACTCACATCCAGCTCTCAAGATGGATGCCTCGGTGCATTCACTTCTCATGCTTGGCAGCACAAGGACAGAAAGAGGGCACAAGAAAAAAAAAAAAAAAACAGCTCAATTTGCATTTGTAGAGGTAACATTTGTTTATCGCATGTAAGACACTCCTCTTAACGACCCCACCGCTGATTGAAGCAAGCTAGCTAATTAAGCATTAATTACAAAACAATAGAAGTGGCAATTAGATGGTAGCATTTCAACGTGACATATTCCCACCTGGGCTATTGTTAACACAGCATTATTACCATCACCGCCTGCTGTGGTTATGGCTATCTAAACAGTCATAAACGTCATCTCACGCATACTGTACCACCCACAGTTGCCGTACAACTAAGGAATATGTTTTCTCTCTCTCTCTCTCTCTCTCTCTCTCTCTCTCTGCCCCTGCCTCTCTTTCTCTCTGTCTGTGCCTCTTTTTCTACTGGCAAATTTCAGCCGTTTGTTTCGTCACTGGTTTTAATTGGTGAAAGCAGTGGGATTTACGCAGGCACGCAGGCAGCAAGGGTTTTCCCTTTGTAGCGGCACAATGTTTACGGTCCTGCTGCAGTGCAGTCTGGGGCCGTGTGGACGATACCTTTGTTAGTGCCCCATTACGTAGAGGCAGAAAGATAAACCCTGCTGCTCTTTTGCAACACATAGCCTATAAATGCTGATATACAGGGGGAAAAAATATAGAGACGTACACAGAAACACACACATGTACCTAGCAGTGGCGAGGAATTAAAGAGATACTGCTAGAAAGACTGGAAAGTAAATGTGTTGGTTAAGGTGCACGTGCCTGTGTGTGAGTGCCAGACAGACATGAACTCACTCTTGTGTGGACACCTTATTTGAAGATATAACCTGTACGGGTTCATGAACACAGCAGATTGGAGAGAAGAAGATTAACAAAAGTGGAAAAGAAGATGGTCAGCCGAAGTGTTTGACTGGAGTGTTTTTGACAGCTGTAAGGACGGCAATTTGGAGAGATGGGGGGTGTCTGTGTATGTGTGTCTGTATGTGTGTGTCTGTGTGTGGTCATGGCAAGATTAGAAGCTGGATAGAGCAATCACTGAGCAAAAATACCTATGGTGCAAAAGAAGTAAAGCAAGCAACATCGATTAGACACACATGTAAAAGACTGCACAGCAGCTCCTCATCGGTCTAAATGATTAGCTTGATTAAAACTGAAAAGGAAATGATTCATGCAGTTAAATAAAAACACTACAGAGAGATGCAAATTGAGCAATAATTTCTAAATACATCATTTTAAAACATGGAGAGGTTGTATTCAGTAAACCTAAAGGGTTGCTGAACTTCATCTCCTTCATGAAAAAAAAAAAAAACCCAGAATGAGGATTTCACACATCAGCAAACTTTGCTTTTTTTTCCTCCATCCCCAAAAGGCATAAGTCTGAGCCTGTGGGCTAACTAGCCGATGGGAGTATCGTCCCACTCCTGATCTGCTGTTCCCTTTGGCCCATTTCCCCCACCCCTAAATTAGTTGAAATTTCACAAAGCGGGAATACATTAGGGAGAGATCAGGGCAAATGGCACATTATGAATACTGTCAGTAGCGGCCTATTAAAGAGGAATCAGACATTATCGACGCCTATGTATCTGGAGAACTATCTCAGTTAAGTTAATAATGTGCAATTAATCATAGGTCACTTAGCGCAGGATGGGGTATAACATACTGCAGTGAAGGCAGGCCTAATCTGCTGTCCATCCGTCCAGAAGAAGAGAAAGATAGATGGAGGAAGGCTGGCAGACTGCAATCTCGAAGGAAAGCTGGTTAGAGTTTTTGACAGCTGGTCAGCATGGAAAGATAGAGGCTAGCTACTTATCACAGGCTTTTTAAAATTAATACAGATAAGCATTTTTCCCCATGAAGTAAAAACATGATTTCTTGTGACATTACTGATGAACAGAATCCAATTTGGCTAGTCTGTGTGAGAGGTAACTGAATGGTTCAGTTATTGACAGACTAAGGATAAAAATTCCTGGGGGTAGTTTGTATTCTCTCCATATTTAGATTTTCCTTGAGTACTCAGACTTCCTGGTATGTCTGGTGTTAGCAATTCTTCTGCTGCTTAATGTAGATTAACCACTGGCAGAAATCGGTTTTGTCCAAAGCTACATCATAACTTAGTCTTGTTTACTGATGAGTCTTTGTGGAGCCTACTTCAGCTTTCAGAGATACTTAATTCTGTCTGAAGAACCCACACAAAAGGTAGAGCACCTTGGGGAGGCTTTGTTTGTCTAGACTGTGCCTTCAAATAGAGCCAAGCTGATGAATTTCATGCAGAATGGTATCGAGTTCAATAATGATGCAGGTAACTACCTACCCCCGAGAAGCCCTTGTCCCAGACGCAAATCCATTTTTCAAATGCATAAAGGTCTGGAACCCATAGTGTTGTAAGCTAATGCCATCAGTTTAGCAGATTACTGTTAACCTTGTATGTTCGCTCTCTTTACTTGTTAAAAACTGGCATGTGTATGATCCACAGAGTGGCAATTTTTTCATTTTCATTTTCAAAGACTGAGATGGCTGTTTTCCAGTTTAATCTAAAAGTGGGTAACCTAATAAACAAACGACCACACAAAGCAAAAACAGAGCACAAGTCTCATTTCTGTTTATCTGCGTTGATTTTTTTTTTAAGGTGATCGCTGTGCTTACCTCATGGGAGTGCCCTGAGCAATAAAACAGAATATGATCAGACATTTTAATGACCTCTGAGGAGAATTAATGTTTACGACAGATATTAACCTTTACTATCCAGTTCACCAGTGTTGACAGATGACATGTAGCCTGCGTAATAATCAGAAAGGCATTCATTGACCAGAAATAGTCATAGGCCACAGTTAGCACTCTGATAATAAATCTGCAACAGGGATAAATTACGGAAGTATCTGCTTCAACAGGAAAATTTAAACGTCATCACTTCATCTGAGCAGAGAGTTTAAACGCTCTGCAATGATCAAATTTACAACCTGATATTTTCTTTTTTGACTTAAAGACTTGCACAAATATTAGTTTGCACAGTGCATTCAACCTGGCCTCCTGCCGACTGAACTCCCCTCAGGACAGATGTTAGCGATGATGATCAGGACTGTGGTGATTTTGATCATGTTGTTCTAACTCCTGCCACTTAACTCAGCCTTAACTTAAATCAGGCAGTATTTTGTTAGCTCTTGGCAATTATTTGGTGGGACTGTTACAAAGCAGCAATCCCAGTATGGGTTATTGTCGTCAGCCATTTTTCTTATTCGTCATCTCCTAACTAGGCTCATACCATTTATCGTAGACAGACTATTCATACCTCATAATGAACAGCTCGACCAGCTATGCTTCTATTCAGATTTTCAAAATGATCACTTCTGAAACATTCCCATTTTTTCTGGTGATAAAGTCCCATTGATTTTGATTGGAGAGCCAGCCCTGTTTCACCTTGTCTTTAGTGGTTCAGTGGCAAAGTTACCACTTGCTGACCTCTCCAGCTGTATGTTCAAGGTTGTAAGTTAAAGTACAACATGGAGTATTTTTCACAATGACACTTTCTGTCTTTATTGTGAAATGGATGGCTAGATGGACGGGTGGATGTGGTCTTTACCTTACAATATAAAGCAACTGTTAATGTGCGATTGAATTGGATTGATGGATGGATGGACGGACAGACGGATGGATGGTGCATTGCACATCAACACAGTTTTCCTAAGTATTTTTTTCTCTCCTTATGAGCTCAGAGAAGAACTTCTAACATTTTCTCGTGCACAGAATTATTCCATACTGCAGAGGAACAGCTTTACTTAAGTGAGGTAAATGTTCCTGAACAGTGAGGGTGGCTACACTTAAGTACAAAAACTTGTATGACAGAAATTATTACAACCACTCAAAACAATTCCATTAGGTACAGAGTAGCTGATATTTCAGGTACAGTACACTCGTGGCTCATTAAAGTAGCTACCCATGTATTTATGTGTCTATGAACCATTTCCCTTCAACTTTGCTAGCCAACCTTTTTACCTCCAACTTTTTAACTGCACCAGAGGCTACAGACCGAGTTGGCCAGTAGCAAAAATAATACTGTGATTTCTCCAAAATTTGCATAGTCTAGTTACCAATGATGTTGCTTTGACAACATGTAGCCACAAGGTGTTGGTGTGGGATGCAGCCATGTCAAATCAAAAAATGAATTAAGGGAAGCAACAGTATTATTATAATTATATTAAAACTCTCTTCAAGTTTTGAAAAGCTACATATTGTCCAAAACCTGCAATGATCTATATGACATGACAATTGTCTAAACTTTCCAATTTAAAAGTACAACTGTGATGACAAAAAGACGTTCTTGCCAGAAGGATTTTACTCATTAAACCTTACACCAATGAGGTCAATATTTATGTGGGATTCAAAGGCACATGGCTGCTACATTCATAGCAAACACATTAGTCATTACTCATTGACAAATGATAAGATATAAATCAGATAATTCAACTAGAATACTCTAAAAAGGACAAACCCCCACAAAATTAAGGGAAAAGAGTCATACTAATATCCAAGTGGATGGGTTATAAAAATATCCATGACTGGTATAGTTGTCATGAAAGGTTACTAATGATAGCTATAGAGACAAAAATGTTTTCTGACTGGACACCTCTTAAGAAAATAAACATCTCAGATGCTTTAGAAGTGTGTGATGCAAACATTTTCCACCTAAAAGGTAAAAAAAAAAGACCCAATGAATTACATCAGTCCGTCCAGTAATGAACTGTTGGATGAACAAATGAACTAACTGACCAGACAACTCTCATTGGTATTCTTTGGCCTCTTATGAAGGACAAAAATCCAAAAATAAAAATTCCCGACATTAATAAACATCATAATGTAATTTCAGATGTTTCTTTTTTCAGACTGCAGATCAGTAACACTGGAAAGATATCATTTCATTTATTTTGAAAGGCATAATTATGAAAATGGGCTCTTATGAATTATGTACTGTAGGTATAAAAATATGGTTAAATACAGACGGGGGATACGGGAGCATAATCTGACATCACAACAGGGATGAAAGAGAAATTGGAATTGAAACCACTGGTCAGTGAGAGGCAGTAAGTGATGAGGGATTGGGAGAACGTGCGAGTGAGAGGTGGAGGAAGAGAGGCGGTGAGAGGAGACAAGCAGGGGAAAAATTCACTTCCACAGCTGGCTGATCTAGGAAATCCTGCAATCTCTCAGAAGCCAGATAACAGAAGCAGATGAGCCATGTCTCTCCATTTCTCATTCTCCCCCTCTATCCATCTTCCTCCCTTCTTTTCCCCTCTCCCTCATTCTCCAGATGAGTTGGCTCTATATTTTTCTTCCTCCCTCACTCCTTTGTTCTCTCTCCTCTCATCCGCTTCTTTCTTTTGCCTCCACCTCACTGCACTCACTCTGCCTCCACCCCATCCCTTTTCCCCTCTCATGATGTCCTGAGCGGTTTGACTAGTGCTCAAGCCAGACTATAGCCCCCAGTGGGCTCATTTCACACCTCTGGGCATGATGCCAGCCAGTCAGCCGCTTGCGGTGTTACAACTGACAGACAGACGGCTCTTGGCACTTTGCTGGCCCTGATTAGGATGCATACAGTGGACTGTGAGGGAAAAAATGGGGGTGAAAGAAATACTGGAGTGTGGCAGGTTAATTTTCCCCCCATTAAATGAATTGGGTGGGAGAATGGTGAGCATGTGTGTGTAAAGCCTAGTGGGTTCAGTGTTTGAGTGAGTCTTAAAATTGTGCATGTAGACATGCTGAAGTGTGTTTTGGGGAAGCGTTTTTGTCGGATTGTGTCTACCTTTGTGCATATGTGAGTGTGTGTGTGTTATGCTGCAGAATACCAACAGCCAGTGATACAGCCAAAGCCTTCAGGCTCGCTCAGTGTATTTTACAGCAAACCTCCCATTACCAGTGAGAGCTCACTACTCTCTGTGAAAACAATAAAGACGACTCTCTCCATGCTTGTAGAATAATAACTGAAGGGGGGTGTCACGTATTACATAGCAGGTCAAGTATGGATGAGCATGTGCATTGTATAATGGCAGGAGTAAACGGCGCACAACAAGGACAAATTGAGATGCTCTAACAAAGCAATTACATCTTCTAATAAAGCTGTAATTGTGTTTCATTATGGCGAGACGACATCCATTTGCATCATCTTTTATTCCCATGCTCGGTGAGTGGTGCCTGCTCACTAACCTCTGGCTGTCTTAAACAATGCTTATTATGCTTAGGGTGGTGATCACACACACGAAAACAACAAACACGGGCAATGCATGCATGCACACACACACAGACACACATACACACACATAGAGAGAGAGCCAGACAATGAAGTGAGGGAAGCCTCTAGCCTCACAGCGTCGATCTCTCCATTGAGAACCTGTAATTATAGACCGTGTCTCAAGATAAATCTATTAACGCCAACATATAGCTTTTAATTTAATCTGTAGCTAATTAAAGTGAGGGGACAGGAGGGAGGGGGGATGTTAGGAAGGGGGTGGGGGGAGGGGGTGTGTGGAGGTGAGACAGTACAGGAGGTGTGCGTAGCGGTGGAGTCAGGGGGATTGTCTCGGTTCCTGGGTTCTGCCGCTCGCTGCAGAGATGATTGAAATGAAGTCCGCCGGCAGTTTGGTTTGGCTTGGGATCTCTGATGTTGGCTCAACATTATAAAGAATCACCTGAAGCTGTCTGACTGACAGGTGACACTTTAATTGAAATAATTTAGCTGCTCATCAAGGGAGGAAGACTAAACCTTGAAGCAGGCAGGAAAGCAATGCGTGTGGATAGAAACAGGAGTATGGACAAAGAAGTAAAATAATGGAGCAATTTCTCCAGAAAGAGCTTTTTCTCGGAGGCTCGCGGATGCGTGTAAAAAAAGTAGCCGAGTCCTGGAGCTGCTGACTGAGTCTCTTGTATAAAAATGGAAGCGGAGAAAGTAATTCTCGGCTGTACTTTTGCCATGCCAACAACCTAGTTATAAGACTGCTTTGCAGGGAAGCCAAACAGATGCATTTTTAATGACAAGTCAGACTAGATATGTGCTAGATGAATCTGATTGAGAGTAGATTGTGGATGTATGTCATTTCTTTTGCATGTTGTTTTATTGAGGACTTCGGCCATATCTCATGCATCTCCGCTGGCTGCAATATAAAGCCCAATACTAACTGAGATCACGCTGGTCTTCAATAAAGCCATTGCTGCGGTTTACGAGGCGTATTTCCGGTCATGCTGATTATCTGTTTTTGCAATCTTGTAACACCACCCCCCCCCACTGCTTCACCTTCCAACACACACATTAGTATGAGATCCTACCTCTCCATCTGATGGCAGGAGAATCCACATCTCACAGTATGAGAGACAGTAGGACAATTTTTAAATAAAGATTTTGAAAGTACAAGTTTGATTTCTGTCTTGTACTTATGACAGACGTCTGAAGTTTTTGGTGATGTTTCAAACACTAAAGCTGTTTATAGACTGTCTCAAGCATGGAGCACACAACAGGAAATTCACACTAATGGAAAAACTCTGTTCAGTTTAGCACCTGTGTAGTGAATGCAGGAGGCAGAATACATGACACACAACTCCCACTTGCTTTCTTTGAATTCTCTGCATAGTTACCTGCTCTTTTCTTGCATGGGCTCAATTACACATCGCACATACTTTGTAGTAGGGAGCTGGCAGGGAAAAGACCAATGAATGTCTAATCTGACAAATTCAGGCTCTCTTATATGCAGCTCTGTCACGAACAGTACATGTGTGACAACCTATGATTATTACTGACGCTGTAAATGGCTACTTCTGGAAATTTCACAGCAGAATATGATTTACATTCTACTTAGTAATGACCGAGAACATGTGTTCAGCATGAATCAGATACACATTATCGAGCAAATTCTTTGGAAACTAAAAGTAAAGTAAGGTTTCTTTCAAAAGTAATTTGGAAACTTCACACACAGTGCATACTGTTCCATCAATATTTAGTGCAACCAGCCCCTGTCTTTGAATGCTGTGAGAACCATAGCATTTGCACTACTTGGTCTTCTTGTCACTGAAGACAGATGCTTCTGTATGGTTGAGGTTCCATAATCTCATCAAGAAGTCACGTCTCCAGTCTGTGTGTTTCTCAGACAAGGGTGCAATTTGTCACTTAATCTGTTTTTTTGACATTCGTGAGAAGGACTTTTAAGGAAAGAGAGAGCCTGCTTTGGGTACCCTAGAAATGCCCTTCTACTTTTTGAAGAAGATGCAATTCTGCTGGCTTCAAACCAACATGTTCAGCATGTAGCTGAGTGGGAAGCCGCTGCACTTCTGTGCACAGCTTAAGCTGGTTTTATGGTCCCGCAAAGGTAGAATGTCCGCTGTCTGGCCCACTTTTCTAAACAAAATCTGGCAGGCGCTAATGTCATTCGCTTCCAGCAATGTGCAGTCAGGATATTGGAGGACTGCGCAGAAGCGCATCTGGGGTGGATGAAAACCCCTCTCCACCCTCTGTCCGACTGGAATTGACACATTTGCAGTACCATAAAACAAGCTTTTTAAACAGCTTTAGAGGCCATTATAGCAGCTTACAGTCACTAGGGGGCAGTGTGACAATCAGTCTGTGGGCTACTCTTGCTTGTCCGGTCCCTCAGCTAGCTACGGAGAAGAACAAAGTTATAGCATAACAAAGAGCTAAAGTGAAATTGAGTGTTAAAAACAATCTGTGCTTCTCGAGATGTATTTTTTTCTTATTCAATTCAATTTTATTTATATAGCTCCAAATCACAACGGGTGCCTCGAGGTGTGTTATATTGTACTAATTTTATCAGCTGTTGACCTACATATGTCATCGTCCAGGTTGAGATACACGCTGTTGGT
>VOQK01043670.1:43169-55186 GCA_015052645.1 Benitochromis conjunctus
TTGTCTTTGTTAGATTTCTTAGGTTTTGGTTCCTGTGCCCCTTGTGTTTAGTGTAGGTTTGGTTCTGTCATGTTTATTTTCTTGCTCCCCAGTCAGTCGTGTCTCATGTTGCAGTTTGTTACTCCTGTCTCTGTGCTTCATGTTTCCTCTGTTCCCAGGTCTGTCATGTTTCCGCGTCTAGTCTGCATCTTTGTGAACTATCTCGTGTTTCCTGTTTTACTTTGGTAGTCCTTGTCGTATGTTAATGTTTTCAGTTTTGCTTCCCTTGGTCTCGTCATGTTTGATTACTCCCAGCTGTGCTCTCCTGCTGTGTCTCATTCCCTCGTTATTACTCTGTATATTTAAGCCCTGTGTCTGCCTTGCTCTGTGTTGCTTCGTACCCTCTCTATGATGTGTTGTCTCTGTTCTCCCAGTTTCCCAGTGTTAGATCTTAGTTTCCATGTTCAGGGTTTTTCTTTGTTTCATGAGTTTATTTAAATGGAGTGTTTTTCCCAGCGATAAAGCTGTTGTTTTTAGTTATGTCTCTGTGTTCGAGTCCTGCATTTGGGTCCTTCCTCCTGCCTGACGCACAGTGAGCCGTGACAATCAGTTTAAATATTTATGTGGCTATAAGGAGAAGTATACATCACATAAAAACCAACCACATAATTAAAGTCTTGTTTAAAGCATTAAGAAATTGTTATACTCTGAAAGTTCCTGCTGTTAAAAAACATTTTCATAAATTTAGACATTACTCTCTTGAATATCTTTTTAAAGGATATTCAAGGAGATTAAAGGATTTGTTTTGGCAGGCTGTCCCTTGATGGAGGATTGATGTTTAAAATTGAGATATCTGCAATAGTGAGTGCAGCAGTCTAGGTCAATAGCAGAGCAAATCTGCTATCTCAGAATCTCAGAAATCAAAGTAAAGAAACTCTTGCACCAAACTGTGCCCCTAAGGCAAACTTCAACTTTGGCAGAGCTACTGTATGAGAGATGCTGCCACCTACAGCAGAAATGTACCAAGTCTGCGCCTGGTAATGAATTCAGCTCAGCACACAGCAGCAGAGAAAAACCCTCCGGCAAATACAAACAGAGGTTCCCAAATCTGCTGCGATAGACCTCAATCATACGCTACTTAGACTGACTGACAGTCAGTCAAAACTGAAGCACGAGTCCCTCGATTAAAAGGGGAAACAGAGTTGAAGAAGGTGAAACTGAAGTCATTTGTTTAGTTGGCTTTTCCTTGTTAAACCTTTCCTTATTAAAACTGTGAAATTTCTAGAACTTCACGTTCACTCTGGCTAGTCTGTAAGTTGATATGAGGGAGCTAAATCAAATGAATTTGGAGTTCTTTGGTAATGAACTCTTGCCTTTCTCGTTGCCCTTCTTTTCTCACCAGCCATTTGTCTGATTCAGTTCACACTTCGTCGACTGATGGCTGGGGATTCAAGGAAGTGAATCAGTGGCTGCTTCATGTTTCTTGTTCCAAACTGCTTGAGAGTGAGCAAGACAGGCGTATGCATGGCAGCTCAAGAAAGTAGGGTTCACCCGAGGACTGACAAACTTTACTGCAATGTCTAAAAATGTGCCAACCCTTATGACTGCAACCCTGGTCCCCTTAATCCATCAATGGGCAACTGAGTCCGAAGCCATTTTCACCGATTTTGCAGCCGTCACCTTTTCTAGACATCACCAGAAGAAAGTGCATGTGAGAACACAAATGAATCAGACATCATCTGGTTTATAGTAATGTCAGCTTCCCAGCTGTGATGGTAATATTCCAATGTGATCACAGCTAGTGAGTGGGCATCATGTGGGCTACCTCCTGCATGCTCTTTCCAGGCAATTCCTCGCCTAAAATAACAGTGTTGGCAGTTGTGAAAGGACATCTGAAAAAGACTATTTCCTACTGCGTGCTACATGTGAGAAAAGATAAGTGTGGAAATAATCCCAACCAGATTCTCCAAAAACTGCCTGAATTTTGAGGAGAATGGGTTTCTGCTCTCTGTAAAGTTAAGCCTGTGTTGGTGCTGGCATAAAAACAAGACAGAGTTAGGGGCTTCCTGTTATTTAACATGAGATTATTTGCTCTGTATGAGCGCAAGACTGAAGGAGAGAGCATTTGTGACACTATAGAGACTTAAGGCCTCTCCCAACCTACAGGGATGCTGGTTGGGACAGCGGGTGGGGGTTAATGTGAACTCTTTAGGGCATTGCAATCCATTCCCCATAATGCTTACTCTATGTGGCCCAAGCCCACACTTCATCACAGCTGACGGGCTAGAGAAAGACACTGGGAGTTTATCTCCCACTTCCAGCATAAAGAAAGAGACTGTAGGCTCTACCAACTGGAGAGCATACTGTTTACATACAGCAATAAATGATTTAGTCTAATCTAGTTCATGACAATCCGCATATGGCTATCAGCTGAACAGCTAAAACAGAATTGAGTCATAATCTCTGCGTGTTCTCTTTTTTTTAGGCTTTTTATAGCACACATGTTCATGCACATCTATGTCACAAGTATTGTTTACACAGAGAAAGTCAACATGATGCTATAGCAGGAGAGATTACATTTATTAGGAATTGAATAAAAATCATTTGATTTAATTAACGTTTGAATTTGCTGGCTGGTTGGGCTGGTTCACTGTGGAGTTTGCACGTCTGTCTCTCCACGTTAGCCCTGTGATAGATTGGCGACCTGTCTAGGATGTACCCCGTCTCTCATCCTACCACACCTGGGATAGACTCCAGCCGCCCACAAACCTTAAGTTGATAAGCAGCAAAGAAGATTGATGGATAGACGGATGATTGAATGCATTCATGGGAAAACAAGGACAAATAAGCCACCCTGATTTTCTTAGCTATTAGTAAGACCATCCTCTATTGGCACAACCCAAACCTGGATTGCAATCTGAGCCCAGTGTTCTTTAAGTATTGCAGGTAAATGCTGGGAATCCAAATCAGCAGCGTATTTAGCTGATATAACCTATTCAACCAGCACCTAAATTAAGTGCTCAAGTTGTAAGCCACAATCAGACCAAGACTTTTTTTTACTGGCCAATCCAGACTTTTTCCCCTTTTTATACACCTCGAAGTGTGTGTACCTTTGGGTATAAAGGCAACGATTTCTTTTTTTAAAGATGTAAATTGGACTTGCGGCGGGCATTTGTGTGGGTGCATACGCCTGTGCCCAATGTTAAGAAAGGCAGTAAATAAATCACTAAGCATGAATGTGAGATATTACCTTAGGGCGAAACAAAAGGACAAAGCAGACACAACGACCAGCGAAAGGTCAACGGGAAGCGAGGAAGAAAGGCGCTGGGAAAAGGTCGGCTTTCACCAGTAAAAATTAGCTAGATGTGAAAAACATAACGTGGTAGAGCTGGGAACATCATGTTCACTAACCGCAGTGGAAGGACCGGGAACAGAGGCTTACTGATGCCTAAAGAAAAGAATGAGCAAATTGATGAGGAGCTGCAATAAGTGTGAAGCTGACATGTGGTACTCATGAGTGTGTGCTTCATGAAAGCCAGCCTGAGCTACACTTTAGTGCTTTTTCTGTGTGTGTGACTTAAAAAAATAAAGACAGCAGCAGTGGAGAGGACCTGTTTTTGTTTTTTTTAATGAGCACAAGTAACAGTGAGCTATACATAGACAACCAGACAGATAACGATAGCTCCCACAGCACAGCAGTGCAACATAAATGATAATCCAGTGGATACACACAGGGCGCTAATGACATTAAATCATAAACACACCCTCAAATTAATCTATCACCTTCATGTTATTCCTAACACACACATACACACGATTAAAGTGCTAACTCGGAACATGATTTACATCATTATGATTATGACTGTCATAATTACGAGCGCTGTTATCACTCTCATTATTAATAGCAATGACACTATTATTAGCCTGTCTGCTGGTGTGCTACTTAGTCTGCAGGCTAATTACTGCGTCTGACTGTCCAGGCATGGTGCCGGTCCACGGCTCCAAGGTCAGAAACCTTTTCCTCCTCTCGTCAAGGGGCACTCACACTTACTTAATTCTGCCACTCATAATCTCTTTTAATCTTGCAAATGATAGTGAAAGCTTTAATTCCCACCCATACAATTTATTAGTGTGTGTTTGTGCTGCTGAGACCCAGTAGTGCATTACTGTCATGGCTAATCCAATTAGTCTGGATGCATCTAGCCGGGCCCAAGGGGAAGAGCAGAGGAGGGACTGGGGGAGCAGGTACAGTAGAGGAGGCATGTGGGAAGATGAGGCACCCCGCTGTGATGAGAGCGCATTAGGGAGCCTCCTTTTTTGTGCCTAGTGTCTTTTTTTTATAACCGCAATGATGGCCTGTAAATTAGTGTGTGATCAAAGGAGGGACAGGGACAATGCTGAGCTCCTCTTTGTATAATGTGTGACTGCATGTGTATACTGTATGTGGATGTGTTTTGTACACCTACCAAAGCGTATGTGTGTGCGATTGTTTACACAGCTGAAGTGGTGTGATGATGAGGTCCTTATGGAGCAACGCAATTTCACAGACCATAGAGCTGAGAGGGCTTTGGTGCCCATAAATGCATAAAACAATTTGTTTTTCTTTTCTTTCTTTCTTTTTCTTTTTTTTTAGATCATCCGTAACCACAAAGGTCTAGCTTGGATGTAAAGCTGTTTTATAGTAAACGTGAAAATTATTCTGTGGGATTAAAAATATAAAAACAAGAAGAGCCAACTTGCTAACGTGATTTTCATTTATTTATTTTTATTACATTATGTACTGCCATTGTTTCCCCAAGTCCTGATGAAAACCTGGAATAACATGTAACAGGTCATAATTTGCAATATTAGCCCACTATGGCAGAATATGCGTGATTTAAACTATATTTTTAAAAGGTGGTTGAGTTAAATTGACTACCGCATGAATTTTATCACACATATAGTAATGTCACAGGCCACACGTTAGCTGGTGACTATGCATCCCCTCTCAAAATAACTACCAAATCAGTAAAGGTTCAACTACAGTGTGCTTGAAATCTGTTAAAAAACAACAACAACAACAAACAAACAAACAAACAAAAAAGCATATTCCAACATGAAAAACTGGATTAAATAAACAATAACACAGTGAATTCCTTGATTGACAAAGTAATTATGACACTCACATATCCTCCAGGCAAGGTTTCAAGACATAAAAAGGTATTTGTAAAAACAAACCAAAAAAAGTCATTCAAGCCCAAATGTATTTAATTTAACTCCCAGTGTTTGCAGCACTTGTTAGAACTGAAGCTTTAATTAATGATGGCAGGAAGTGTCCACTGGGGCCAAAAAAACAACAGGATGTACGGCATTGAAAAAAGAAAGCATCTGTTTCTTATCCTAGTAAATATAATGGGACAACACCTCACTGTGCAATAGGCTGAGTGGTTTTTAGGTTGTTTTTGGTAATGCTGTTTCCGTTCGTGTGGTTTAATAGTTATTGCACTCAAGATGAAAAGTTCCTACTTTACAGGGTACAGTCATTTATCTGCTGTTATCTTCAAAACTTACATTCAATTTTCCTTTTTTTAACAAGTACCGGGGTTAAAAATATACTATTCACAAATTTACAGACATTAGCACTCACTTGCTAACTACCACATTTGTCCTTACTAGTCAACTTGCCTTTTATTTTCCATGTGAAAATGAGCGGTAAACAGCTCTTAGGATAGTGCTAAGGCATAAAGAGTGATAAGTGATAGAAGAAGAGAGTGCATTTAGCTCAGGATGAGGGATTCTTGTAAGCTCTTTGCTGAAAGCATTCAGTGTGACTGCTGCAGACTCATCTCAAATCAGTAACATATATTCATTCAAGTCTACTGCTGAGATGAAAATAAAATAAATGAATGGGTGTACATCTGTATATAGCTAACAGATAATGAATTCAATTCGATGATTAAATGCCAGTGTTAGTAAACAAAAGTGGAAAAAACATGTTGGAAGAATCATAAAAAACCATAAAAAACCATAAATAACCGCTGCCAGACCCAGAGGAGGGAGTCTGTTTAAATGACTATAAGCTAGAATTATTGCATACCTCTGCTTGCTAACCTGATTGGTATATTATCGGGCTTTGACATCACTGTGGAGGAATTTTGGTCCACTCTTTCTTAAAGCCTTGTTTCAGTTCTTTGAGGTTTGTGGGATTCATTTATGCACAGCTCCTTTAAGGTCCCATCACAACATTTCAAGTGGGTTGGAACTGGCCATTTCAGCACCACAGTTCTTTTCTTTTTCAGCCATCCTGTTGTAGATTTGCTGCTGTGCTTGGAATCGTTATTCTGTTACATGTCCCAATTGCGGCCAATCTTTAGATGTCAGACGCGTATTTGACTCTGGACTACTTTGGTGTGCAAAGGAGTTCATGGTTGGCTCAATGTCTGGAAGGCGTCAGGTCCTGTGGCTGCAAAATTAACTCAAATCGTGAGCCCTCCACAACTGTGACTGACAGTTAATATGAGATATGCTGATATGTTGTGTCTGGTTTTCTGCAAATATGGTGCTGTTCATTATGGTCAAACATCTCCGCTTTGGCGTCATCTGTTAAAGATTGTTCCAGAAGTCCTTGCCTTTATAACAACAAGTTCAGCAGTGAAGAGTAGACAGGAAAAGAAAAGAAAGGGAAGACATGTGGCAAAGGGCTGCAGGTCAGACTCTTACCTGTACCGCTGCAGTTCAGGCTTAAAGCATATGGGTGCCTGGTGACCCAGTGAGCTACACTGGAACCCCTCTCATGAACTCGAACATTTAGTCTGAGATGTAGATTTTTTTTTTTTTTGCAGTTTCTCAGAGAATTGCACGGTTTGACCTTGGGGTAAATTTGAAGGACGTCCACTAAAGGGAAGACCCAAAACTGTTTTGACTGTTTCACTTGTGAATAATCTTTCTCACTGTAGAAAGAGTGAAGGGCAGAAACAATCACTGCTGAGCCTTTCCTTCTCGCCATTGTGTTAACACACACCTGAATGCTCCAGGCCAACAAAATGCCAAAGATCCTGCTTTTGTAGAGGTGCTCAGCACTTGCTGATGATCAAGTGATATGATTAGCAGCACCTGGCTACTGAGGCACTAATTCATCACAACTACTACTGCAGCCCCATCAAGAGATGGCAGGACAGATACGTTGAGAATTTATTACAATTTTATGATGCTCAAAAACATAAATTGAAAAAAGAAGAAGAGTGGTGATATCGAATCTTTACCATAGGCAAGCTCCGAAAATGAATAAGAGATAATATCTTAATTTCAGATGTTCATCTTTAATTGACTTTAGCGATATTAACATTAGTATTTTGCAATGTTCAGATTTAACCAGCTTAGGACTAATAGAAAATGAGTTGTGAGATGAGTGCCAAGGTTCTTGTTTCTTCACTTTGCAACCAACACAAATTATGGCACATTTATTCAAAGTTGTAAGATTAAAAGAGCTCCTTGTCTAAATAGAGTCAAAAAAGCAATCAAGCAAACGTATCTATTTCAACTAAAAACGACTGCAATATTTTCATTAAGAACTCGTGTCGGATGGTAAAATTTTTTTTTTTTTCTCTCAAGTCTCTCCAGTAAATATTTAAATTGTGACTTTTTCTCTGAATTCTTGGCAAAATCATCATAATGACCAAGATAGTGTAGTCAAAGTGAGGAAATGTGAAAGAATGCGGCACGCACTTTGGCTGATAAAAGGCACAACGAAAGAGGGGTCAAGCTGTTTCTTGGCAGACAAAAGCTATTTCGAAAATCCATTAGTGACTCAATGCACCATCATTATCACCAGCTGCTTAAGTATACAATATCCTGGCTTTGACTTTTTTGTCTTCTTGGCATTTTCCTCTGAGGTGAGTTTCAAAATACCACATGAAAAAGGAAAAGTGGAGGAGAGATTTCTTAAATGGAAAAAAAGCAGAGGTGGTATTAAAAGCCATTTTTATGCCTCTGCTAAAATGACATAAAGTCCTTCCATTAGCCATCACGTCGGCTTTGTGTCAGGACACATTTTGGAGCTTGTAGAGTATTATGTGGCACGGATATGTCTGTTTCTAGTATGCTGTAATCAGACTCCCACAAAGGAAAATCAGTTTTGACATGTCTGAAATAGAGGGATACAAGGGGCCTTGGAAATCCAGTTACTAAGAATAAGGCATCTGCTGAGAAACAAAAAGCACAAAAAGCAGTACAGACACATGAAAAAGATATAAAAACTAGCATACACAGACACACTACTTTTCCATGACCACAGTTATCTAGTAATTTCAGATATCTCTGATCTGCATCTCAATCCACTTGTCTCTGGCACACCATTTGTCTTCCCCCTGTACCGGCATCCTTGAGGCCGTGTGAAGTTGCTTTCAGATGTAATAACTTTAAAAAACCATTATGTTAAACTACGTTAGGGCGTGGTAATGTAATGTAGTGTTGTAAGGGAATGTATCGCTCATTAGGCTCCATATTTTTACTACAGAAGTCTATTAGAGAAGATTTGCACTGTTTAAAATAATCTTTAATCAAACAAACTTTATTCTGATTCTCTCTCTCTCTCTCTCTCTCTCTCTCTCTCTCACACACACACACACACACACACGCACACACACACACACACACACACAAACATTGTCCCATGCAGTCTATAGGCTGCCATGCTATGCAGTCACCCCCTGACTGCCCACTCCCCCTCATATAGCATGTGCTCTCATTCCCTCTTTTTTTTCTCTCCGGCTCCCATGCGCTCTCTCTCTCAGCCTTCTGCCTCTTTTCCAGTCAAACTATAGTGGTGTTACACTTCCATGCTGAGCAGACGGTGGTGGTGATGATGAGGTTTGAATGGCACATTTGGTGCTGCGCATTGACAAAGTGGGGACAACGTAAGGGGGAGAAAGCAGAGCGGATTAAATTAATCTCAGTGTGTGTCGTGTGTCAATCTGTAAATGTATATCTGTGTGCATAGACTGTGTGTGTGTGTTTGTGTGTCTTCCTATTCACCTGAGGTCCTCTCCCACAAACACAATCTCACACACACACAAACACATACACGCTACCTGCTGGCACACACTGTCTACCCTCTCCCATTAGCCTCAGCCCCAAACTCCAACCAGCCAACCAACCAACCAACCAACCACCCGACCTCCTTCTCGTACACACATATAAATACACACATCCTCCATCTCCTTCCCTTCCCCCCTCCTCCACCCTCCCCATCCTCTCAGAGATCAATACCAATTTATAGGCAAATGCACAAAGGCTGAGTCGCGCTTTTAATGAATTGAACCATTGCTAACGTCAGACATCTAATGAAGGCTCTGAGAGAGGCGTTAAGAAAACCTATGGTGGGAGCAGCAGAAAGTGTGTAAGGGTTATTGGGAGTGTGTGTGTGTGTTTGTGTACACAAATGTGGGTTTTTGGATTACACCTTTTACTCTAATTTCCAAACAAGATCCCCATTAAGGTATTTAACTAATATAAGACAAGTTAAATGATAAACTGTGCATGATAAAGAATGGGGAATGAGCATGTTCTCCATCCACAAAACACTAATACCAAAAAAAAATAACAATTAGTAGTAGAGAAGAAAGAAAAATGGGGCATCACTGCTTCTGCTAATCTGCAATGTCAGGAAGTCTCTCTTTGTCTTTGTTCTGTCAAACTTTCAGCTTGAATGACAATTAGAGCTAATCAAATCTCCATGAAAGTGTGCATTAAAGCATACTGTTGACACAGCACAATGTTCTCCACAATATTCTATTTGCTAACATACAAGGAACAAAAGACACATTCCCCTATATAAGAGTCCTTCCACAGTGAAGTGGAAAATGGATATTTTGTAAAAGCTTCTGCGTGCATACTTTTTCCACTTGTGTTTGTGCCTAACCACTCGCATATTGTATATTGCTTTTCCATGCTACATAATCTGACTCTCATGTCTCGTCCTGCACTTTGAACGCACAAATTGCCCGAGTGTATCAACTGCAACTGCAGAAGCTAGTATGTCATCTTCTGTATAGCCACCCCAATAGCCCTTTTGTGTGTTCCTACCACTGTGTAACCAGTGCCATGGGGGCTGCACACATCAGCCCTGCCCGCCCAGTAATTAAACTAAAAGTCTCTTCCATAAATCACAGTCGTCTTCTTCTTTTCTCCTCTCTCATTCCTATCTTCTTTTCTCTCCCAGGGATGGAACGAAAGTTTTGTAAATTACCAGATAGGGCTGGTAAATGAGAGGGGCTATGCACACTCCATCCCAGCTCTAGACACAGACACATTAAGAAGAATTAAGCCACCTATCAAGGCTCTTTGCCATCATAGTCACAATATTCCTGGCGGGAATTACAATTCTCCGGGGAGCACTAGCCAGTTCCTGCAGATTGCAAGAGCTGGTCAGGGTGTAAAGTGCACCCTTGCTCGACTACAGTACATAGTGTGGAATGTACCATTTGACAGGACTTCTTTAGAACAGGGTGAAGCACTAAAACATTTTCTCATACGTGTACATGAAATGGAAACAAATATAAACCTCTTCCTTCTTGTACCCTCTCAACATCCAGAGTCCCTACAGTTAAGCTAACACACTGCAAAGCTAAGTTTCACACAGGCTCCTTTTCATACCAAGTGGAGGATAGACAGATTCCTTTCAGTCAGCTGTGTCTGCTAAAGCACGTAAAGCTATGGAAGTGCTCTTTTACAGGGATGGGCAAAGATACCCGACACTTCGTCACCTCCTGTCAGTGCTCTGAATGCTTGACAGACAGCTGACCACTGCTGATCTCCCTGGTATCTGCTAACTGGGTAAAATTAGCCTGGACAACGGCAACAGAGCGAGAGGGTGAGACAGACTGGAAGAGAAGTAGGGGGAATGATAGAGAAGGATGGGAGCATATGCAGGACACTTTTAGAACCTCGCGCTTACTTTAAACCTCTCTCGCTCCTTCTCTCTGGAGAGTGACACATGTGTGTGTCCCATCTATAGATAGAGTCGAGGCCCCGTTTAGATGGCCGTCCCAACACTGGGACATTACAACACAATGACGCAACCGATAAAACTCACCTGTGCTGCACTATGCATTATGCTCTGCAGCTGCCATATGGAAATATAGTGGCTCATATGCTGCATAAAATGCAGTGGAAAATTTTACAAAATGTGTGGCGGTGTAGTGGTGAATATAGATATTCATGTGATGTGATGACTTTGCATGTGTATCACGCACACGTTCACACTTTGATAAATCTGAGTAAACTCCTGGCACAATAAACTTAAAAAAAAAACATACTTTATAACTTGTACATTGTGTAAATTCATATTTCATAAAGAGAGACTGTGTCATTTCCACCATTTCCAATTTTCATTCTAAAGAGTTTCCCCTGAGTGTCAAATACTTGCTTCATTCTCCAGAAAGTAGAGCCTCAGATATAACCCTTGACCTTTCAACCCTGTCCAACATGCGGCATGTTGTAACGCTTTCCCTGCTACCATCATTCTAAAAAACAGTGGCGTGATAAATAAATAAGAAGACTGTTTCCAGTTCGCTCACTCACATGCAGAATTTTTTCTTTCAAACCAGCAGCTAAAAAGCAAGAAAACAAAATACTGTACTGTACTGTAGAAGGTGGACAAAACAACATACAGAAACACACAATATATGCAGTGTGTAAGCACTCTGAAAACAAAGAAAGCAAAATAAAAAAAAAACACTTATTCTACAAATCTCTAAACACACACTGAGGCACTTCAACACCTACCGTAGTACAGGTGATCCAGATGGGGATGGTGGCCCATGCGGAGTGAAGCAGTTGCTGCAGGCGGAGTCTCGCCTCCCTGGGAGCTGAATCAGCGATGGAGAGTTTAAGGATGCGGAGAGGAAAAGGGGAGGAGGAGGAGGAGGAGGAGGAGGAGGGGGAAAAACAGGCAGACCAAAAATAAAAAAAAAGACATGCATGTAGAAATGAGAGTAAAAATAGTGGCCATAAAAGAAAACCATAGAGGTTTGTGTAAGAGGATTCGATTTTGAAGTGAT
>VOQK01043671.1:0-10906 GCA_015052645.1 Benitochromis conjunctus
TACCCACACACACACACACACACACACACACACAGAAGACCTGGCCAACTGCGACAATAACCTCATCTTAATCAGCCTTGCATTGGTGTGGATGTATGTGTTATTCCCTGCACAGAGCTACACCTGTGGGTGGGCTATGAAATATTAAACACTCTTGTTCATGTTGTTTACTTTCATCATTAGGGGAGAATCCTTGATAATGGAAAATTTCTCTCCTCTGAATCTTCAGCAGGGAGTACCTTGTAAGGGTCTGGCACAACCTCCACTTCTCCAGCAGGACCAGTTTGTTCTTGTCAAAACCCATGTGCCACAACGCAGGCTGATGAGGTGTAGGAGTTCTAAAATAAGAGGGATTTGAGTCAGCAGGCTTCCAAATCTCCTTCTTAGTTTAAGTGTTAGTAGCAAACAGGGATGGGCAATAATTTAACTGTGCCCTCATGTGATTCTCACTTTATATTTCACCACAAGAGTCTCAACGAGCACACGTTTACTGCACAGATTTGTGAATGTTATTTTATGTGTTTCATCTTATTGGACAATACACAAATGAGAAGCTCCTACTTGATATTGCCCATCTACAAAACATATTAAAAAATGTATGTATATAAATAAAAATGTAATGTTTTACATGTTCTATACAGATTAGGGACATTTTGAAGTGTGGTGTAAAATATCTGAAACAAGATTTTAAAATGTTGCCAACTTATGCAGGTATTAGTGTCCTTTTGTGCAGCTATGATGTTGCATTAATGTGAACTTCACTCTCACCTGAGAAGTGAAGAAACAGGCAGCCCCCTGTTGGTCTGCTTGATATAGCCAGGGACAGGCTGGGATTCTGGAAGTGGGGGCCAGTTGGCGTTGGTTGTTGGGGTGCCAGAGAACTGATCGATCCCCATCTGCAGGTGGCCTAGTTGGAAAATGGTGTAGAATACTCCGAAACCTGTCCTGACTACCAAGCAAACCGCATATACAGGTACATACACACAAACAAAACAGCATATGTGGCGGGACTGCACGCTCCAGCAATCATCAGAGAAGACAGATGTACTGACTTGAGAAAATTGCTTGGAGTATGAGAGAATCAGTTGGACTCAATAGTTCATCATGTTCTCTGCACCGAATGCTTTAGAATTTGATGACTTCTAACAAGATAGAAACAGCTGTGAGGAAAAAATTAGCGATGATAACACACGATAGTTCAATTTGTGGCATTTTCCTGAGAATCATCCTTACGGTGCTCAAAATAATTTCAGAAACAATTTGAAATTTTACATGACGGGAGTAAGAGATGATGTTTACCTTAACCTGTGATTCATGGTGAATAATAAAGCAGTATCCTATTTCTTGTTCTGTGATTAAAAGCTCAGGAAAGGCTCAGAGAAGCTCCCACCGTTTCAAGATTTAGCTTTCTATTTTACATGGGACAGTATAACGCCATCATCACGAATAAAAAAAACAAACAGACAACAAACATTGTGCTTGATCATACACATGAAATAAATATTGAAGTAATAAAGCCGTTAAAGCAGCTTCTTTCCACAAATGAGTGAATCATCAGGTTGTACTGTGAGAGGAGCCCCATCCCCTGCAACTGCTTATTCATAAAGAAATAGGTTAAGCCTTGATGTTGAAATCACAGGCAGAGTGTAAATCTCCTAAAATCCTTTCATGCTTGTTAAGACAAAGGGGTCTTGTTTGGGTACGTATATTTGAGATCATAATTTACAATTGCAAAAGCAACATGTGAATCCCTGCAGATACATTGGTGTAAGAAATGGATGCAAACGTGAACACAGAGCGCAGGAGAAAGAGAACGTGAGACAGGAGGAATGAGCATTTTACTTTAAAGTTGATCTTCCCTGAGAGCTCTCACTGGTCTGTAGACATACAACTTACCTTAAAATGAGAGAATGATTTTAGCGCTTGGGTCTCTGGGGATAGAAACTGTCTGGACATGGTGTGTACTCAATAGCAGATCAATATCTCTACAATATCAACCAGATCCAAACTGGCTCCCTCCTCCCGGTATCTGAAGAACAAACAACATGATATGAAATATCATTTGATGTTACTGTATTGGCAAATGATTGAAGGTTGCCTGAGGCTAAAGGAGATTTCGTAGGAAAAGAAAACTTAAAGATGTCACAAGTGCCTACTGACTAACTGTATCCACAGTTACCGCAGTAAAAAGCCCAGCTGAGTTTATCGCAAGTGTTGCCATGCGTAAGTTCAGGTCTATGGTTGTTCAGCCTCAGCACCATATATTACCTTGTTATTGTATGCCTAAGCACTGAAGGCCAGGAGGCAAGGAGGGGGGGTTTACTGCCTCTCTATCATTGAAGAAACAGGGTTTCTTTTTTCCCCACTTTTTTTTCCCTTTCAAACATCACACGGGGAAATTATTATCCCTGACGTACTGCTGTAAAAAACTGACATTTAAGCAGTGATGAATCCAGTATGGTACAGCTGAGGCCACCACTTTGCTTATAAGAAGAGAAAGAAAAGAAAATTGGATCCTGCTTGAAACCCTGGCCACTCACTTGATACTTGATGAAAGCCATTTCCTTGGAAATTTATATTAATGCCCCCAAAGACTATATGAAGATGAGGAAAAGATATGTCACAGTGGCTGGAAATGATTCACAGACTGTAGCTGCCAACTGCAAGATAAGACATTTTTCTTTGTCACTTCTGCTTCGGATAGATTCCTGTAACAAACAAAGAGAGAGAAAAAGATGGAAATCGTATTGATTGGAGAAAATAAGTGAAATGTCAAGGACTTTTCTTTATTGCCAGAAAGCTCTTCTCTAAACTCATCCTGCTGGAGGAGCTTTTGTGAATGGGCTGTAGCTTTCATCCACTATCCTATGCAAACAAGTTGTCCAAGTACCACATTGTTTCAAAAGACCTTGTGACACACAAAAAAGCGGGCAATGTCTTGGACACACATGCGAGCCCAGACTCTTTCACACCCAGGCTAAACGTTTAGCCACCCTGGCTAATTAACTGCTGTGAAAGAGTATGCATCAAAGGGAGGCGGAATTTGAAGTCTCTCTGACCAACCCTCAGGTCCAGAGGTCATCCCTCTGCAAGACAGAAGTTAGGACGTCCTGGCCCTGGACCTCTGGACGCTAACCCTTAACCCCTGCTGGAGCGTATCAAAGCCTCGGCAGCAGAGGGTTGCACAGACGTCCCCCAACAATAACAGGGAGACATCAAAGAGCTAGTTGGAAAAAGACGTGAGGAAAAAAAATAAAAGGGAGCCAATATCAAATTCCCTCTTATTCTACAGATATTCCAAAAGATGAATATAATTAATCTCTCCAAGTTGTCATGGGTCTAAAGGGCCCTTGCTGTGCTGCAGCCTCCTTGGGGCACTTGAGGAGAATTATGTGATTAAACAGACCTGTGAATTCTGGACACAGGCGGAGAGAAGAAAGCTTCAGTCCTCTTCATAATGCCCCTAATGAAGTGGCTGGTGGCTCCGTCATCCCTGGCTGGGCCTTGTGCAGCCTGTTCACAATCTGTCTAATGACAGAGCGGGGGCTGCAGAGCGCACCAGTGCTTCCCAATGAGCCACAAAGGGAGATCACAGGCTCCATTGTGACTATGCACAGGAGCTTAGCACTCATCAGACCCAATAAACCTGTCTCTAGTCAGGATAGGACACACCCCTCCGCTGCCAGCCAACAGCCCCTCTCAGCACACTCCTTCAGTTGTCAGTCGTGCAGTCTATCATTATGACATCATCATGTCATGCCCTCATCACCTACTGAAATGCAACTTGCAGTCTTTGTCACTACTGTTTATATTTACATGTTGACATTGGAATAACAGGCCTTTTTTTCTCTCTTGGCCACTGCCGGTTTGTGCACTGTAGTCCAGATAATGTATGGGTATGTATCTGCATACACTGAGTGTTTACTTGCCTGCCCTTTTGCCTCCATTTTAAACGGGGCCGCTCCTCTTGGCCTGTGCTGCCTCCTGGAGCTCCTGCCAAACGTATGCAAATGAGCATGTCCACAATGGTGCCCACAGCTGCATGCAGTCAGCCAAAGACAGAGGACAAGGCAGCCATCCCTTTCATCCGTAACCCCTGATCCCATCTCAGTGATACGTCATTTTCACCCCAACATTGTTCCCCTCCAAAGAACCTTGTCGCCTCACAGCCCAGATACCCACTCCCTACAGCTTTTCTGTATACACACTGACGAGCCTTTGGCCTGGTTCTTAGGAACACGGGACAAAGTGTCTAGAATCTGCTCAGACATTCTGCATCCTGATTCACATACCTCCACCCCGTCAATGGCTCTTGAACCTTTGTGAGGCCAAAGTGAAAAAGGAAATGTGGGGAAAAGTAAACAACTTGTGTCTTTTTTTGGTCTGCACTTTTTGAACAGGCTTTCCTCTGGGGTCATTATTTGGGCTAAAATTACTGTGCAGAGCGGACAAGGACAGAGGGAGGGAGGAGTGAGGAGGAGGTTTATCCAAAAAGAGTGGGGGTAAAGAACCTGATTGCTTTAATCTCAGTGCTCGCGGCGCACCCCTTTTCATAAAGCTCTTTGGCCGTGTGATTCAGACCCAGGCCCCAGTGTTCTGCGCCCCGCTATTGTTCTCACATGAAAATCAATTCCCTTGAAGACCCTCCTTAATCCCGTTTTTGGCGTCAACAATGGCCACTTGTGCACGGCCCTGATAGACTAAGAGCTGGGATGATGCGGCTGTCTGCTCTGATTCCAGCCCATTCAGGTAATGGCGGCCTGCATCACTTTGTAGTGCCAAGCGCAGGACTCGACAGGAAGACGTTTACGATCATAATTTCCTGCAGAGCAGAGGCCCGGGCACCCTACACACCCACAAGACTTTTAATTAGGGCAGACAACCACAGAGATTAGAGATCTGCCTGTAACAATGACTGTCCCTTTGAACGGGCCTCAGCCTCTGTCCCCACTGAGCCCATATGGAGGGCATAGTGCCATGATCAGGCTAATAACGATCACTTTAGCAATAGCACACAGCAGTGGTCTCCACACTGGACCATGTGTTATGTAGATCGGCACAGTACTCTGTATATACTAATACATATACCGAAAAATAATTATGATGTTGGCAGTTAGACTCAGCTAAACTTCTAAATAAAAGAGTCAAATAAAATAAAAGTTAATTTCTTTTTTTTCATCAAAATACTCAAAAGGAAATCAAAGCTTCTTGTGAGGAGTCCTAAGGGCAACTCAGAATGGCTTCTGTTCATAACTCTGTTTTCAGTTTCAGGTAGATTTTCAGATGCTCAACCCTCTTATTTTTTTCTTGAAGACAAAAACAGTCATGTCTCGGCCTGTCAGGTGCTGGTTTTCGACAAGTTCTGATGTCCGCTCATCTTTTTATTGGATTCATACATCAAAACAGTGCAGTTTCCGTGATTGCTGGACTTCAGATATAAGCTTTGATGCAGCCTTCCTCTAACTCTCCAAAGACCAACAGGGAAGGCAGCAGAGAGCAGCATCACAGCAACAATCCCCCTTAATTACAGTCAGAGCTATATCTAAAAATCCTGATGAGGGATACAAAGGCCTAAGTCTACAGAAGAGATTTCATTACTCGTTCTTCTCCTTACCTTTTCTGTGTTTGGCAAAGAAAAGGAACAAAGGAGGAACCCTACTGATTGAAAACTAGCAGAACAGTGAAACAACAGGACACAACTGATCGCTCATGCATGGCTGGGATTAGGATAAAAGTAGAAAGAGCATGGAGAAGAAAGCACACAACAAAAGAAACAGGGGACTGACAAACTTTTTTTTTTTTCTTTTTCTTTTGTGGTGAAAGGGATGGAAAAAAGGTCTGGTCATATGAAAAGATAGAGAGAGAACGATTACCAAACAGAGGCGGTCCTTTTCAGCCTCTGTACGCCTCCACTCTTGTTCCTTTTAACCAGCTACATGAAAGATGAAGCTCAGGTCTCTGGTGACCAATATGACACAAACACAGCAGATAAAAATGAATTGTTTATCATGATATTAGTATTAATCCATTCATTATTTGTTTAAAGGCAAGCTGGTTGCATGCCAGCTATCTTCAATGTGAATTTCTAAGAGCAAAAGAATGGGACATTGTGATTCCCATTGACCAACTGGCTTGTGAAAGTTGTTCATTACACACTAACTAACAAGACAGCAGTCTTTTCAGCCCCTGCCTCCACTAAGTGGAGATCATCCAACAATACTCTGAGTGCCTCCCCTGCCTTTGGACTCCGTTCAAATTGTATTCTATTCGTTATTTATCTCCCTCAACAAAAAAGGAGGGGAAGGCAAGTGATTAGAATTTCTGTCTTTGACTTCTTCTCATTTAAGGGGGCATTTGTGAATGTGGGGAGGTGATGGCTACGCCTTTATTTCAACTGGCTTGTTTTAAGTGGTGCACCACTAGTCCTCTCTCAGTTTGGACTAAGGGTGAGTGCGAGGGCACAGTTAACTTGTCTGAAGGTGAATGAGGTCATATTGTAAGAGTGAAGTGAAGCACAAGCTTTTGAGATTGGCTCTGGAAATCTTATGGCAATTGTGTAGACATAAGTAAAGCTTTAACTCACAGCTAAACACGTCAGAGTGTTTGTGTGGCATTCAGCGAACGGTACGGATCCCAAAAGAGTGGGTTAAAGTGTAGTTACTCCTTTGTGAGGCTTGCTTTAGTAGTGCAGCTTTTAAGGCCCTCTACACTGCTGTAAGTGTAAAAGCAATAACTATATTTGGACTTTTTTCTTTCTTGTATCTGTTTTTGTTCTCGTTTCTTCTGACCCAAGATAAAAAAGATGATGTGGCAAACTATGCTCACATATGTGGCAAAGATGTCAAAATAAAGAAACAACTATGCATCGTTTTTTGCATTAATTCGGAAAATTGTTCCTGTTTGGTAATATATAAACTAATTACATGTTTCAGGTTTTTAAGTAATTTGCCGAGGAAAAGTATTAAGGTGATACACAATCATTCAGCTGCCGCAGAAGCCTCAAGCTCTCCAGGACTCCAAACAAAACATTACATTTTCTATACCAAACTGAATTAAGACAGCGTGGCTGCATTTTAGTTCAGTCATGAGCTGTGAAATGTTGTCTTCAGTGAGCAGTACACAATTCAAATTACCCCACTTCTGCAAATTTGTTGCAAAAAGTTTCATCATATTGTTTGGGAAAATGGCAAAAACTAAAAGAATAAGGCCTAAGCTGAAAATAACGAGGATTGAATATTGTAAGTTAGCAGAATTTTGAGCACTGATGGATGTGAAATAAACCTACAACAATAAGAGAACTAAAAATTGGTTTGATAGATATTGTGTGCAGCACCACACCAGTGTGTCTCTGGGGTGCACTGAAATCCCCAAAATACAGCTCAGCATAAATGAAAGAGATGAGTCTTTAAGTGGCTGCTGAGGGAAAAGACTCTGTTGCATTGACCAGCTGTGCATGCAAAAGCAAAACATAAATACAGCAGTGTGAAAGCTGTACACTTCGTACCTAAAAATAATAACTGTCTACAAAAAAGAAACCTAATCTAAGGCTTTTAGTTTGCTCGTTAAAAGCTGTCAGACTTTTCATTCAACACATTTTTTTATTAAATATTTTATTCCATTTGTCGGAATGTTCACAATTCTGTATTCTGAAGCTGCAAAAAGAAACATTTAATCAGTGAAATGGGATCTTATTTAGATAATTTTTGATGATATAGGTAAGACTTTTCTTTATTTCATCGGTTTTAATGAATTGAAGAAGCGTGTTTTTTTCTTCGGTTTTGCCTACAGCACTTGAAAAATGAACAATACTGCTAATGCTGGAGGACAAACATGTAAAAAGACAGTATTTAGCATGCACAAATGTGTAATAATTAGACGCCACAGAAGCCTCGATTTCATATGTGTGCCTTGAGATCATTTCTGCCAGTCGTCTTGCGTTCAATTTACAAAAGATGTTGAGCTTTACAAAAGCTTCCCATTTGTAACTTCACACGTGCAAGGTATAAATGTTGATTTAAATTCATGGTATCAGGTTTGCGAGTTGCCTTTATGTTACGCAAGCTCAAACAATGGTTAGTCAGGAGAACCTGTGGACCAATTGAAAAAAGCAAACTTTTTGGGAGATGAGACGTCAGCAGTGACAGAAAAGTCTAAAGCCAAGCAGCTTTTAATATTTTAGCAGACTAAATAGAGGAAGGTGCACCATTCCCACTAAACCAGTGAGAAAATCAGCTTGGGCCCAGACTGCTGAGAGATAAGACCACTTCTATGTCAAAGTAAGGTTTTGTAAATAATTACTAACTTATATGTCAGTTGCTGCTTAAATTAGGATCAAAATCAATAACGAGTCCATTTTATAAATGAGGCCCCAGACCTTTAGGTAGCAGCACAGACGCTGTTGCCTTTATTCATATGTTTACTTAAGTGGTCCTTTGTCTTTTGAGGAAGTTCTCTCTATTATAGTGAAATATAAAACACACGTGTTGTCAAAGAGGCTTTTTGGAAAACAATAGTGTCTGTCCTCGAATGCAGGAGTCTATGGGGGATTTTTTTTTGTGCCACCCCCGATTCTCTCGCATCTCGTAGATGGCTCCTCTAATCGCCATGACTGACTGACCTTTAGGCCGGTCCCCTTGTGGGATTTACAGCTTTCACTGGCTTGACCTTTGCCACTCAACACTCCTACAGACACTCCCTTCACATGAATTCAGCCTCGAAGCTGGACAAGAGCTACTGCTGGCTGGCGTGTAGGCTGCCACTGCTACCTCAGCATGTCAAAACCTCTCTAGGTGGTATGATTCAGTCAGTGGTTCATTAACCCCCACCTCCGACCACTCCATCTGCCCCCCACCTGCATAAAGAAAGTTTCCCCTTTGGCCTGGAGCTAGGTAGATCTGCTTAAAGCTACTCCTAATGACGTGTGCCATGGTAGGAGAGGCTAAATGCCACCGCCACATGTGGGGATGATTACAGGAAGTGGTTCAGAGTTCCAGGGGACCTCAGGACTTTGAGGGTGGGAGTGGGGGAACTCAGTTGGGGCACAGAGGCAGTGAATTCCCAGAGGCCATTGTATGGAGCAACTCAGCAAAAGCCTCATCTTGGCCAGGTCACGCAAATTTAGGAACCAATAAATTGCAGGTCTGATGGGGGTTGTGCTTTCTTTATTCTTTAATTAAACAACAGCCGTGCTTTGTCTCAGCAGAATTCAGGCAAAAGCTAACAAACAAACAAAAAAGGAGCCTGTGCTCTTCTCAGAATGGTCAGTACTTCTATAAGTTGCACAAAACTGCGGTTTCCAGGGTTTTGAATAAAATTCACCAGCCTTAGGGTGACCCTTATTTGATAACCCTAGTCAGCATAACCCTCCCATTCCTAGAAACACAGTAGCTAAAGCAATACAGCATATCCTCTTTTGGGAAGCAGTTAATCACCCCTGGGTAAACATGTGTACTGAAGCGTGAAGGCCCCATTTCTTGCACACTTCATAATGAATCTTGTTTTACTCCACTGCTATTCTTCACCACACTGACCAGCACGGCCAAATCAGAGATTCTGTGATCGTCTGCAGTCACTAGAAGAAGAAAAAAATGGACAGAGGGACAATATGATAAAACAATAAGAGTAACAGATTTGCCCTTTGCCCAGCAAACTGTTTCAACAGGCTGGAGGAGCATCTATGTCAGTTTTTATTTAGACTTGCCAGAATGAAGCTCATTCTTCCCACTTCTCAGTCTGTATACTTCAAAGGTCACAAGTTATTATTTATTGCTTTGTTTGACTGTGGCTAATGAAATCCCTAGTGCCTTAATAAAACAAGTTGGTAACCTCCTTCCCAATGAAGAGGTCGTTTCTCTCTTTTCTCACAGACAAACAAAAACAAAACAACAAAGAGAGGCGGTACATAAAGGAGCTTTGGTCAGATGGGTCACATGCTGTCCATTGAGTCTCCGGTCCATCAAGACCATTCAGCAGACACTATAAAACTGGCAAGCTGCTTAAATACCTGACAGTAAGAAAAGAAACAAAAACAAAGAGAAAGAGGGGGGGGCAACAGATAAAATAAATAAGACAGCCCCTGTTACTGATGTGTATAGATGGTGCCGGAGAGTCACTGACAATTCAAGAAATGTGGCAGTGGCCACAAAAGACGGCTGGAAAATACTGAAGGAGCTTGCTGGGCACATTTTTTAGGCCTTTCCCACTTGGACCCCCTTTTGAGTCTTTGTCTCTGCTCTGAGTCCATGAGAAAAGTCAATCACAGACACTTGGGTGAAGATTCTTGCTTTTCCTTTCCTTCTGGCTGTTAGTTCCTCAGTATTAAGCCTAAGCCAAGATACTCAATGTTTACATAACTAATTAAAGATGTGGATCTCTATTCCAGCAAAACAACAATTAAAGGAAATACTAGAAATACAGTGATTTTCCTGTCATAGCCTGATTAAGATGTTACTCATATTTTAGCCGGAAAATATGGCAACATCAAAAGATGAGTGGAGAAGAAAGATAAATACTGGGCAGTCATTAAAATCCATATTTATGCAGCCCAATTTTCCTTGTGAGGGAATTCAATGTGTTGGTTAGTTGGCTCCATTTGATCTGTGCTGAGAAAAGAGATGTCTGAACCTCCGGGGCTTGTGATCCCAGGCTAATGCATGGGCAAAAACAGTCAATTATATTGTAAATTACGGGGAGAGGGGCATCAAAACGTTTGAACGACACAGTTTTTTTATTTATTTATTTATTTTTATAGGTTATAAAATCTCTCGATTGCAAAAATCGTGAAAATAAACAGGTTGGACCAGTGAGCATTTGGAGAATGAGATTTACCCAAAATGACATTTAATCACAGCCAGGTAATGAACAATTTGTGCAGTAATGCAGCACTGTTCAAGAAGACAAACACACA
>VOQK01043671.1:26151-40976 GCA_015052645.1 Benitochromis conjunctus
CTAATGAATTTCATATGAGGCATTATCCTTTCCAGCTTAACCCTTAAGCCTACTTGGAAATCCTTGAAAGTTCTTCCAAACCTTGCAAAGTGCCCCTAAGTACACTTAAGGGTTAAGCAGACCTTTACGCTAACAGCGCTCCCAGACATTGCTCAGAGAGCTTATTGATTGTGGTGGACAGCCAGACACCACAAATGCATCCTTACTCACAAATAGAAGAATTAAACATGTCCTTACAAGACCTGGGTGTCTGGTACGAGTTTGAAGAGGGCTAAGCAATCTTTTGTAGAGAAAATGAGAGAAAAAAAGATAAGAGTTTGGCCTCCACCCTTACAATGCTACTTTTGGTTGAATTGTTCCTGCCTGTGGAAAGTGGACTGCAGCATTTCTGCATGAAAGAAAGACAGCTGAAAAAATATCACAGATTCACAGCTCATGTCAGGCTGGAAGATACCAAACTCACAATACTTTGAAAAGTCACCACAGCCAACACGCTGTCGTGTTATATCGATCTATCCATGTAATATTTTGCAAATAATCTCATCATGCTGACATTTTCTTCATGGGTCATTTTTTTTATTATTATTTGCTTCATCTGTTCTCCTTGCAGTGATTCTTGTATTTGTGTCAGTGTTGATGGTATACTTGCACATAAACCACTACATTGGACACTGATGTGTCACTCCATACCCTGCCACCCACTGGTCGTTTAATGTTACTATAGATGTATGATGTGTGTCATTGTATTTATGTAATTTTTGTTTTGTTTTGTTTTTTTGTTAATCTTTTCATGCCTAAAGATGAATAAAAATACTTCAGAAGAAAATCCTGATTGAAGTTGTCATAATTCATGCATGAAAGGGTTAACATACAAAACATCAACAAAATGCTCAAGATACTGTATATCAAGACTGAAACAAATCTGAGGAGTCAACTGCAGTCTCCATGACAGCAAAATCCAAAGGTGGGCGTCAAACTATTCTCCAGGGACTGGCCCCCGCAGTGTGACCCTGATCACAGAAATTTAAGGAACTGAGCTACTCGCCTCCATCGCCCTGACCTGAAACCAGGCTGTCGGAGGCCCGCACTTCTGCTGTTGGCTTTGGCATTCTCAAAGGCATATTAAGTCTTAAGATGCTTTATTAAGGAACACGGTCGATACACAATTATAGCAACTTGCATAGTGTTTGGTGTGGACTGCCAGTGGGAAAAATGTGTGGGACTGGATCTGCATACTGTACTTGGCTTTCTGTGTACGAGCATGATGTGGTTAAAGATGCTTAACATATAAAACATGCATTTGCCATAAGTAGGTCATGAAATGAGGATGATTTGATGGGCTTGCAGATGTATTGCTGCATGCACGTACTATGTGGGTGTGTGCGTGAATGTATCTTATATCTTTTTAATGCTGCCATGTTCAGAGACCGACTTCACAAAGCTTGTCAGAACAAAATTGATGTATATATGGCTATAACTGTACATGTATATTAACACACTTAAATTAATATTCATGCAATTTAATAATTTAACAAAAACTGCAGGGACAATGATGGTTGTGAAACACCGTAATGAAATGACTCTAACCGTAAAATTCAGGAAAGATTGCTAGCCAAACAAGCTATTCCATCGAAGTTGTATGATCGACAGGGGTACGTTTCAGCCCCCTGTTGAGGCGCAGCGGGAGAGTGTGTAAAGGTGGAGTACTAGGTCTCATAGTCCACAATGCAGACCCCCCGGGAAGGGTAATCACCATGAGGCCAGCAACAGTCAGCACAGCAGTAGCCCCTCGCCACAAAGGCACTCCTCTACAGAAACATGGCTGTGCTTTTGTGCTCCCCTACTCTCTGAGTGTGTCCCACTCCAGGGGGCTTGAGAGGCACCACAGGGTGCCCATTAAACCATTAGTAGTGGAGGACAGCCCTGACAGCCTCATATACAAATACGCGCACACTCACAAATACACAAGCATTCAGGACCTACACATGCACTGCAAGTATGCAAATGTCCCAAGCTGACAAAGCCAAAGTATTGTTTATTTAACATCACTGTCAGCTGTTAAGAGCCTTAATTGCAGAATAATCTTTCATTTTTATTTGTTCACTCTCTCGTTTGTGAGCGTAATAGCTCATTGACTTTTTCATTTACTGGGAGACTTGTTCATTGAATGTACCATTCAAGTTCAGTTGCGAACTGCCTTGCTCCCCACTTTAACTGAGATTTATAAAAGTATTTTTATTAATAGTTCAAACCGCCACAACAATCATCTCTATAATAATGGCAACAGTGATAAAAGCAAACCATAGAATGTTAACGATACTTTACGGTTCATCACTGATTGCTAAGACTGGTTTAAGGACACGGATGGTTCATTACATCTGTAGATTCTGTAGATTCAGATTCAAAACTGGATGAATCCACAGCTTGTGTTGTCCTAGTAAATTCTAGTATAGCACAGAACTTTGGAGATGTATATTGTGATGTTTTTTTCCTCAGGTTTTTAAATAAGAGGCCATACCAAGAGGAAAGAGAACATTTGTGGGTTAAGAGACAGATTTAAAAAAAGGTCTGTGCCATCTAAGTTCCTCAGCATATTGTCTTTGTTGACCAGCTATGTATTCATGGTATATATTTGGCAGAGCAGAATTCTGTCTTCAAGTTCTGACATAGTAAAAATTTGTAACCGTTAAGAAGAAGTGATGGAGGTGAGGGTGATTTAAATACATTCAAACTGTCGAGCACTGCATTCCAGCCTGGGCTTGGTAGTGTACTTTGTACAGTAATGTCTGCAAGCTTTTGTACCTTTGACTTCTTTCTATGTAGCTTAATCTTTGCAGAAAGTTTCAGTTTTCACAGTCTTTTGAAATGTATAGTTCTGACATTACCACTACAAACTATTGCTGTTCCACACTGCTGTTTTTAAAAAAAAATGTGATCTTTCAGCCACGACTGTTAAGGTAGTTACGACATTGCCAATAATACAATAATTACATTACAATAGTGTAACATCACAGTAATGTCCTCTCAATCAGTTTTTTTTTTAAAAATCTGCCTGGCGTGCTGAAGCCAGTGTTTCTACTACTCAACACACTTGTCACAAAGATCACTTGCTTACTCACTAATGTTAACACACAACCCACATTTTTTAATCTATCATTAACAGTAACATAAGGGTCTAAATTCTACAAAATAACGTGTATCAGCAACATCATATTCATTCAAGTTAGATTCACTTTATATACTTCCCCTTGCCTGTTACATTGTTGACATCATGTCAAAATAATGGGTAGGTACAGGAAAAGAAGACAGCTTCCAAGAAGTGATGACATATTCGAGACAGTTTCAAACTGCTGAGGGTGTCTATTAGAGTAGCAGTGATATTATTAGAAACATTTCATTATACGCTATCTAATTAACTGAGCAGTTGGAACCTAAATTATTTTTCAGTTCCAAATTATCTGTAATTAATGAGTGTTTCTATAGAGCCATGATAGCTTTTCTTTTTGACCATAAAAGACAAAAAACGGAAATGAACTTAAGTGCTGTACAGTGGTGGGATTGAAATGTTTGTAGGAAGCCATAGGGAAGGATTACAATTTCACTATTTATTTATTTAGAGTCTTAGCATTCTGAACATTTTGAACTGTGACATTTTTCAAAGTGTCAAAAATGTTCACTGAGAACTTACCCAGTGGAGAAAGACGACAACCAGCACACATCTCAGAGATAGTTGGGGAAGGACGATATTTTTAAACACAAAAGGAACAGCATGCTGGATCAATGACTATCATTTGAGTCATGTTGTCATCAGCATGATCTATAAAAGTGGCACAAAGGCTTGCTATACTAACACTTGAAACTGTTGCCAGAAGAAGTAGCCTATAGGTGTGCAGCTGTTACTGGTCAAGGCTTCTGTCACACTCCTGAATGTTGTTAGAACTCAGGGCTTGTTTATGAAAAATCCAGTGAATCTTTATAGTGCGGAGGTTTGTGTTAGAATTATATTCTGGCATTACTGCAGATTTGTTTAGAACCGGCTTGTGTCTGTCATGAAGTTTTATGATGTGACATGAAGTGACATGTCCATATGGTGTTGGTCTTTGTATGTAAAGGAAGAAAAATAAATTGTGATTGTGACAGTCAGAATTGCTTTCCCCAAAACACCTTACCTTAATGTTAATGCAACGTGTATACATTCTCTTCAGTTATGTTTTTGAGCCATCGAGATTCAAAGTGCACAAATCATGCGAATAAAAAGGAAAGGCTCTGTTTCTAATTAAAATTTCATAACTTTAAGTTTCAAAAAACCTTTCACTGCATTTTTCAGCATCACATGGTACACCATACCAAGTTCAGCATAAACAGAATATGAACTATATTATATTCAATATATAATATAAACAAACTATTATAGAACACACCTCAACTAGTAAAGGCTCTTTTTCAAAACACTTAACATTTGTAGTGCACAAATTCAACTTTCTTTCTGTTTGAACTAAAAATAGCTATACCTGAACTAATGGTTCCTCAGTGCTTAAAGTGAGTGTTGGCAGGTGGACCATAATGTTATTTTACACATGTAAGCATGCCCTGTGGTTATCCTTTACTGCAGTCAGTGTGGAAAATAGTCCATATATTTTAGCGGCAGCTGGTAAATGCATGCCTCTTTGTGTTTCTTCTGGTTTCGTAGAATCTGCTGAGCAAAGAAATGCGATGCCACACATGCTCTTTCTGGGATTATTAAACAGTTAAAATTTCGCAGGTGTTGTTTTTCACCTTTTTTATGGACACAAAACCTTTGAATGTACCTGTAGTTTCCTAGTATTGTGTTTTCAGATTGTCCTTTAGTTTGGCTCTCATCGGGCTTTGATTGCTTTGAACACATCTCATGTACTGTGTTTTTTACTAAGAAAAGCAAACAAAAAAGCAGCTGGCAAATTCATAAATGATTAAAAGCTGCAGCTATTCAAATGGTGAGGTACAGTGGATTTGTCACATTAGCATCATATTACTTTTTAAGGACCACAGAAAGACGCTTTATAATGAACTAATTGTAAGATAATACTTCAATCTCTCATACTCCCTGATGTAGCCATTCCTATTTTTCTTTAGTCATACTCACTTTTGAAATCATTAATAGGCAAATAGATCCGTGAATGTGCTTGTACACACACATCCAGTAGAGGCTAAAAATATAAACACTCACAGGACACTTTGTTAGGTACCTTGATAGTACCAGGTAGACCCACTTTTGACTTCAGAGTTGCTTTAATTCTTCATGGTGCTTATTAAGCAAGATGCATGAAACATTCCTCAGGTCCATAGTGATATGACAGCATCACACAGTTGCTGCAAATTTGAATATCCATTATGTGAATCTTCCATTCCACCAGATCTCAAAGCTGCTCTATTGGACTGAGATCTGTTGACTGTGGAAGCCATCTGAGAACAGTGAACTCACTGTCATGTTCAAGAAACCAGTTTGAGACAATTTGAGCTTAGTGACATGGTGTGTTAACCAGTTGGAGGCAGCCAGCATAAGATGGGTACACCAGTCAAAAAGGGATGGACATGGTTAATCATAGTGAGGCAGGTTGTGTCATTTAAATAAATGTCCGATTGGTACTAAGAGACCCAAAGTTTGTCAACACCATGACACCACCACCATCAGCCTAAACTAGTGGTTGTGGTGGCTTCATGCTTTCATGTTGTTTACACTAAATTCTTACCCTAACATCTGAATGTCATAGCGGAAATCTTCAGACTGATCAGACCAGACAACATTTTTCCATTTTTCTGTGGTCCAATTTTGGGAGCTAAATTGTAAATTGTAGTCTCAGTTTCCTGTTCTTAGCTGGGACAAGTTGCACCCAGTGTGGCCTTCTGCTGCTGTAGCCAATCTGCTTCAAGGTTCAATGTATTGTATGTTCAGATATGCTACTTCCATACCTTGGTTGTACTGAGTAGTTATTTGAGTTACTGTTGTCTACCTATCAGCTTGAACATTCGCCAGTGGTCATTCTCTTCTGACCACTGGCGCCAACAAGGCATTTTTGACCAGAGGACTGCTGTTCACTAGATATTTTCTCTTTTACAGACCACTTCCTTTAAACCTTGGGCATGATTGTATGGTAAAATCCCAGTAGATCAGCAGTATTTTCTTGCTCCAACGACCATGCCTCTTTCAAATTCACTTACATCATCTTTTTTCCTCATCCTGATCCAGTGGTGCCTCCAGAATGTTTTCATAGGGGTGGCCATATGTCCTGCGTTAGTTTTTTCCCCAGTTTAGGTTATCGTTTTGTTTTTCACCTGTGCCTTTGTTTTTGTGGTAGTTATCAGCCAAAACATATGGTTCGCTTTTTGTTAAACTTTAGTCCTGTCCCTCGTGTATCTGCTTTTGGGTCCGCTCCTCAGACACATTGGCCATTTCGGCCATGACATCCTCCAGGATTTTCTGGTAGAGGGCAGAATTTATATAAGTCTTCAAAGTCCTCATGCAGCAAAGCAGCTCCAGGCCATCAAAGTACCGTCACCAAATTTGACTGTTGTTATGTTCTTTTTATGAAATGCTGTGTTAGTTTTATGCCAGATGTAATATGACACAAACCTCCCCCAAACTTCAGATTTTGTCTCATCAGGTCACAGAATATTTTCCCTGAAGTCTTGGGGATCATCAAGAAATTTTTTGGCAAATGTTGTTGTGTTGTTTTTGGTCACCTTGGGTGGGTGGCTACTTCTGGGAAGGTTCACCACTGTTTCAGGTTTTCTCCAATTGTGAATAATGGCTCTCACAGTGGAGTCCCAAAGCCTTAGAAATGACTTTGTTGCCTTTTCCAAACTGATGGATCTCATTGACTTTGTTTCTCTGTTGTTTCTTTGTTTCTTTGAGCATTTCATAATGTGTTGCTTTTTTAGATTTTAGAACTTCTTATCTTTGTGCAGTTTCCTGATTTGACAAGTATAGGTAATCAGACCTAGGTGTGGCTAATGAAATTAAACTCAGATTTCCAAAAGAATGTGGTTAATCACAGTTAATTAATGATTTAACATTTTTACATGCATATATGATTCTTAGCTTCCTGGCACTGGAACTGTGCTAGGTAATGAGCTCTCACAAAGTGTCTCCATACGCATGTCAATCAACCTAAAATCACAACAAAATATGTAATAGACACGCCAGTCGTTGTCCATTTCACACTTTGCCACTCCAAAATGTGAAATGATTACGCATGCAGAGGTTGCAAGTTGTAAGTTAGCAATAATTTGCAGTAACAGCAGAAGAAGATTATTTTTCAAGCCAGCATGAAAATAATCACGGGAAAGTATTTAAACAGACATTATTAACACATTTACATGTGTATACATATCAGCCGCCAAGCTTAATTGATTCTGACAATCAAGGACCCTGGAATGTTCTTACGTTTTTTGTTCACTACCGACTTCACGACTTTAAACATATTATCTCCCTCTGCTGGTAATGCAATTTGTGCATGCGTGTCCATTTCATGTTTTGGAGAGGCAAAGCGTGAAATGAACACAGTGGCCTGGCGTGTCTATTACATGTATAGTATACATGTATACGAGTGTTTATTACATCAGTACGACAGACATTTAATTTGGTATTTTGGCTCTTTGAATAACACTTAAAACAGTAGAGTTGTAAATACTGGAGCACTCAAAGCAGAAAAATGTGCATTATCAGAAATGACAGTAGAAGAAATAGAATTTCTTTTGTATGAAATAATGCATGCAGATGTTAAGAACAATGGCATCATGCCTGTCTTGTGTGTATTATCACTATTATCTATCAAATAGTTTTTGCCCTCATGTGTAAGGGTTTACATATTTAGATATGTCATGTGTTTAGCCACTCCCATTCTGACTTCTGAGATTATTTGGGATTTTCAAAAATCCGCAGTACTTTTTGCTTCACCATTGTGAATTATCATGTGACACAGATTTTAGATATATGGGAATCTTTACAGTTACTTGAAGCATGACTGCTTATTAAGTCCAGGCAAAAGCAAAAAAAATTAACAACAAACACATAATCAATTTTTTAAAGATAAATGTGCAACAAAAACAGAGCTTTTGGAATGCGGAGCAGTAATTAAACCTGTGGACAGAAATTCATGGGAATTTCAGATTTATCATGCAGGAAGAACACGAATCAATATGTACAAACATAATCTGTCAGCTGGTATTCTAGGTGACGCAAAACGTCCTGCCATTGACCATTAGAGACCATGATTTATAGCCATTTGGGAAATGCTAGCATTCTCTAGAAATGATGAATTACCTGCTGCATCCTTGGGAGTGGATCAATACACTGAGTTCATGGACTGGTGTTGTAGTGTGCCGCACATATTCAGTACAACTGATTACGTTTTGCATTTACCAACTCTTCTCTATATTCCTGCTCACTGGTAAAGTGCAGTTCAGCTTAGCCTAGCAGCTGCCTTTGGCCTGCGGTGAGTTTCTTAGCTTAATTTCACCAGCCTTCTCCATCTCTGTCATCAGAGGGCTGTTTTTGGACCTGGCTAGCACATTATTAATAAAGCTGATACATTCTCATTTGGCCCACCACGGGAAATGAATTATTCTAATGGGTGCAATTCCACTGTCACTTCAGTTCCCCCTGCTTTGCATGTGGGCAAGATAGATGAGATGTGTGATTGAGTGGAACAGTGACTTCGATACAGCTATTAAATGTTCTTTAGCTGAGTGAACAAGATTGAACTGCCTGTGTGTGGTCTGTAAGAAAACGCTTTCTCAGAAGAATGTATTTTATCAGGGTTTTATTTAAGCAAGCATTGTAAGACATGCAATGTTCAGGATAGGGAATAATTTAAAACAGACCCTTTCTCATTTGTAGCTCTATATATGTATTTATAGGACTCAAAGACCAGGATTCTAGCTTGGGTGTAGTAACACTGTGATAATCAATTTGTAGTCTGTTCAGTTCAGTTCTATGTTGCTCTATATTTATTCCACAAATCCTTAGCATCAGTGAATTCTTTCTTTGCTATAAGCTTTTAGTTAACCACAACCACAGTGTTGACAACACTGAAAATCGTCTGCTATCACTTGGTTCTCTCTCCCACGCTGATATGTTCAGTTTAATGATTGTTGTGAAGCTTAAGTGCTCTTTTAGTAGCATCATCTTTATTATTATTACAACTGATGTGAGTGTAAGATATATTTGCAATGAGAGGTCCAGATTTTCATTTGGCCACTCCAGAACCATCTTTTTTTTTTTTCAGCCATTCAGAGTTAGAGTTGCTGGTGTGTTTTAGATCATTGCCCTGCTGCATAATCACAATCAGAATCAGAAGACTTTATTAATCCCTAAGGAAATTATGTGGGTTACAGTTGCTCCAAGACAGTAACAGTAACAGACTAAACTATTTAAATAATACAATATGTTACAGAGTTTGCAAATTTAAGGAATAACGCTAATATATACAAATTGCTCAATTATACATATCAGGAATATTACAAAGGTGATTATAAATATCAAGAATATTGACAAAGAATATTACAGAGGTGGAATATATATGATTGACATTTGACTCTAACCTGTGAACTTTGTCATTTGCTATTTTACTGTAGAGCGTGTGCCAAAAAAGGTGTAACACTTGCAGTGTTTACAGTGTATTAGATGGAGGAGTTGTACAGGGAGATGGCCATGGGCAGGAATGATTTCCTGTGTCGCTCAGTGGTGCTTTTTGGTAATCCCAAGTGTTGAGCTTCAGGGCATTTTGATGTCAGAATATCTGATTTCAGGATTTTCTGGTAGAGAACAGAATTCATGTGCCCTCAAATTACACAATTTGTCCAGGTCCTGAAGCGGCAAATCGGCCCCAGACCATCACACTACCACCACCATGCTTGAATGTCACTATGATGTTCTTTTTATGAAATGCTGTGTTAGTTTTATGCCAGATGTTACAGGATGCTAAACATTCCAAGAAATTCAACTTTTGTCTCTTTTGTAAAGAGAATAATTTCAGTTATGGTTTTTGACAGTGGCGAGACGAGCCTTGGAACTCTCCCATGCACTGGTAGTTAGAATCAGAAGATAGCCAAAGACAGCCATAGACCTGGTATATATATATTGTACTGGGATGGGAACATTTTTTTAATGGTGCATCATAGTGTATTGGCCTACATCATTATTTGAAACTATGGCTGTGTTAAACCTGAGCATTCATTTTAACAGAGCATTTGAGAGAGATAAAAAAAAAAAAGAAGAAAAAACAGGAGATATGTATGTCCACTTTAATTCATAAATTTATATATGTATATATAGTAGAGATTGTGTATACAAACTCCCCTCTCACCACAAAATGTTTTGGCTGTTCATTCATTTGTGGGAGGTCAGTCAAGCCAGTGCTGCCCAAATATGAAGAATGCTGTTTGTTTATTGTGATGACTGCTCCATTTCCACTATCACCCTCTCCAAGTCAATCTGTGCGCTGTCCATCTCTTTCTCTGTATAGCTGTCTGTGTCTCTCTATCTCTCCACGCATTTTCCTGCCAGTGTTTTGGTTTAGAATAATTCAGCTCTTCTACACCCAACTTTGACGAATGTGCTGTCCGTGAGATATATTAAAAACCCAGCAACCAGTTGGCTTTGCTTAGTTTGGTAGAGAGCCATATTCTAATTGGAAACAGTGTCACCATGCTGGACTCTAATTACGGTTTCCATAGAAACTGCAGAAAAAAGGATTTCTACAGTAGAGGTGAAGAAAAAAAATAAAGGGTGCACAATATGGTATGCTATCATCTGTGCCTCTCTTGCTCACAGACTGTCATATTTTGTGTTGTTACAAAGAATTAAAGTCCCATAGTAAGGAGATGGTAAGTTCTTTTCTGCTTTTCATACCGCACGCTGCCTCACTATGTTTAGACATATCTTACGAAGGAAGAGAGCACAGGACTGCGAAGTTATTAAAGTTCAGAGTCGTGGGCTCAGTGATCCTCTGGTTATTGTTTTCAGCTTCCACCTCTGCTTATCTGCTTTTCTAAACTTTCTCAACTAAAATAACACGATGCACACATATGGAGTCTTAAAGCACAAGGGAAGCATCTTCCAATAACGTACATTCAGCTCGTGTATTTGCTAGAGATTTAATAATTTAGCAAATATAAACTGATCCCAAAACATTTATGATCCTAAAATGATCAAATGAGATAAGATAAGAATTATATCATCAACATCCAAAAGAAGTAATGCGGATGACCATTGGTAACAAAACCAAAATGCATTTCAAAGTTGCATTTGCTTCCTTGCAAAAAAAAAGTACTTTTTGCTCTGTATTTCTTGCAAAGGTTCTAAAAACTCTACTTGTATGTAGTTGACGTCATTATGCTTTGGTGACGAAGATGCTGTCGCATAAAAGGCTAAGAGTCCGCTAAAATCAGTCACAACTCCCCATGGAGTAGTGTGATGTGTGTAAATGTGTGCATGTGAGTCTGTGTGTCTGTGTGAACAGGATAATGATGACGGGGATGATATGACACATGTAGGCGAGGGACAGCGCCTGTGTGTTCCTGGAAACGTGCTTTGCTCCATCTGCTGCTGTTAGGCAACCAGCTGCCTGCCTCCCATCGGTCCAGCAGCACCAGCCACAGCTACTCTGAAACCATGGCAACCAACTCTCTTCTGTGTGCTGCCCAGGATGACCCTTCTCCTCTTTCCCCCTCTTCTCATCCTCTTTTTGCAAATAATGTCAAGGGTCTTTAATTTCTAAAATGATTTTTGAACTCTTCCTGCTCCTCTTGTTTAAAATGTGCTCTTCAGATGTTGAGAAATGCAAAGCAATGTTGTTACATGTGTTTTACTGTACTCCAATAAAATCAATGCGTTGTTTATATACAGTGGCAATGGGACTGAACATAACCTAGCGCAACCAAGTGCACCCACATGACACACCCACATACACACAGGCGCATTAACTTTGAAACAAACTATCGTTCTCTTTCCTTTGGCCTGGAGGAGACACAACAAAATAAAAGATTTCTTCTAATTACTACAGGCCTTTCTCAATCTCCTGTTGAGAGATTGATTATCACCACTCGCAGCTTCAGGCACCTCCCATGCTCACCATCTCTGTTCTTATCATCATCATCAGATATTTTACATTACCTATTTTGCTTAATAGTCATAAAAAGACAAAAAAGCAAAGAACAGGAAAATACACACAACCATATGCATAAAAATTCAGAATAATTCATAATCGGAGAGTACTCGTTCAATATTACATTTTACACATCATAACTGTTGATTATTCCCATGTTTACGTGATAATAATAAAAATATCCAAAGAATTTGGTTATCATTTGTATATATTGATACACAAGGTGAGAATATAGTCCAGCAGTAATATCTTAATACTGATTAAGACAACTGTTTGCTTAAGCTGCAGTTACTGAAGTGACAAATACCGTTTCTTTTTTTTTAATTGATATGGTTATTATTTAATTTTGAACAGGGAAATGCAGAAATTCTTTTAATCATAAAATCAGCATGCATTTTTGAAATGAACATGATTGAGGTACATTTGTTTACAAAGTATATTTGGCATAAAGGTATCCTCACATGCTTTTTGATGAGCTAATCATTAATGATTTTAAGTTATCGCAGTGCCTTGTTAACAGATGTGACATATATATTACTTGGATAATGTAAATGTGTACAAATACAATCTCCAGTCACGCATTTCATTTTGTTACGTAACCACAAAAAAGACAAAATCAGTAATTCTGTCAATAACGACCGATGTTCACTAAACCTATCTTGCTTTGATTGGAGGAGACGGGCGTCTATTTTCTGAGTATTTAAAAAAAACAAAGTCATCATGCATTTGGTGTATGTGTGTATGCTTGCCATGTATAGATGCACAGGCGTAAGTCGTCTCTGACAAAAAATTCAGAAAGTGCACTGTTGTTGTTGTACAGCTATAATGACACATGTCCCTAAAAAATATACCAAAAAGTGGGCAGCATCGTTTCATCACACTTGAACAAATGAACAGCTGTCACCGCTTAAACATCTGCTGTTATTTCACTGATTAGGATGTAAGTATACTTGAAGCATGCCTCATTTTTAACACCATAGCCGCACACTCTTGCAGAGCTTTTCTGCCATATGTGCCATATAGTGTTTAATTGCTTTCTTTAACACACCAAGAGAACAAAAGAAACGCTAACAGCAGAGCACAGGTTCTGAATCCACGGTGACAAAAGTTTTCACTCAAAAATAAGTAGGCTCTGCTATTTATTTATTTAGTTCTTACTTTAAACATTACGCATCGCTACAGTATATGCTACATAGCTCCTGTGTGTGTGTATTTGTGTTTTTCTGTATTTATTCTGTAGAGTCATATTACGAAAGGTTTTTACTAAATGGCAATGTTGGAAAGTCTTGTGTTTTTGTGTGGGCCTGTATTTGCAAATCTTTGTGCACAAACATACATATGTGATGCTGATTAACAGCGGGCGACGAAGATGCCTTCTTCTTGCCAGCTCACCCAGTGATACTGGCAGACGGAACTGCCTCTTGGTGAAACAAGCTAAACTCTCTGCTTCCCAACGTAAACACTGAATGGCATTATGCAAATACAAGATCAGATTTTTCACTAAAAACATATTCTATGTACATATCCTGCGTAAAAAAGAAAGAAAAAAAAAGGTCTGTACAGTTGGATTAAGCTGCCATCATTGTACTGAGGTCAATGATGTTTCGGATTTTCAAAGAGCCAACTTATACAACAAGATCGTGATGTTCATATAAATTAATATAAAATTTTAGACTAAGTGCTATTTTTAGTGGAATTTCATGTACATAAATCAGCTTTGGTTATCGTGATTAATTAACTAACTAAGACAATTAATTAATCATTTAATTAATTATTAAATTCCTTCCACATGGTTCACATTTTTATACGTTCTCAGTAGTAGGTGTCATATTGAAACAAAGTAAACTACACATTTACTTATTTTAATATTTTGGCACAGGTGAGACATTTTAACCCTCACATAAATAGAGGCATGACAAATAACTGAAAAGGCAAAGGAATGCTTGACTTCAAAGGAATGACTGGATACGCCTGCCATTTGAAGCGACTACTTTCAGCATTTTATGTTAATAGCGGTTTGAAGGTAGCATGCAAATATTCACAAAGATTTTCCCTCTCTCGATGAAAGTTGATGAAGCAATTATTTTGCTTCATTATCATCATGTGGGTACATGTTAACAAACCATGTATGGCCTCAAATACACCATTAAGGAGTAGCGTTTAAACCTTGTGCCTAATATTCTGTAGTTTCCCCTTGTGCCATCAAAACAAGTTCTCAAGCCAATCCTGAATATTTTTTGCGATGCAGCAATGAGCATTATGGCATTTAAAGAGGCTCCTGCCATTGGGGAACGCCAGTAAAACTCAAGGGATTTGTATGGGACCTGCAGTTTTCTAGGAATATCTCACACTAACATTTCCATGAAAGCTAGAAAATGGGGTTTTCTAGCAGAACATCATCCACAGTCATGCTTCCTTGGGTCACTTGATTCCTTCCCATAGTGCATTTTGCTGCACATAAATGCACATGACTGTCAGGATGATGTCAAAGAAAATGTGATACAGCCGTGCTCTGTAGTCTAGTGATGACATCCATGTACCATTTAAAAGCATTTTCAGAGCAAGACGGGGTCAGCCTGAGTACTCTGGCTAGACTGTTGCTTCACAGATATGCTCGTGCCACCATTTGTACTTACCAAACTCTGAACCCATTTTTTTTTTGGTGGTGTTGGTGGTGGG
>VOQK01043671.1:41019-60777 GCA_015052645.1 Benitochromis conjunctus
CTTTTCAGTAACATCTGGTAAAATAGAAAAAAAACATCATCATGTATTTTGTGACTTTTCCTAAAATGGGACTTTTCGTCATCTGGTGAATTTGGGTGTGTGTGGGTTACAAAGAAAAATAATTACAACTATTTGATGACAGTCATTTTGACCTTCATAGAAATTGATGTAAAAAGCTCTGCTTTACCGTCACGGCAAGCCTGGTTGCTGAGCAACACGTATAGTTTAAACAAATTTAGAAATGAAGGCTGCTATAGCTCCTAGAGCTAGCTCAATGTCATTGATAGATAAATCTATATAGGGCTGGAGTTAGATAATGGACAAAAAATTATTACAGGGCTGAATGGGTCGGGGATGGTCTGAGCAAAGTGGAGCAGAACGGAAAATAGGACATATGGAAAGCAGACAGGTTGCTGTCTATACGGAGCAGTGGGGAACCTTAGTTCAACCAAGCAAAGTCCAGACTGTGGGAAAGTAATCGAAAGCAAGTAAAGGGTGAAATCCACAGCAGATTGACTGAACCAGGCCTCAGGAGCAGAGCTAAGAAGGTGAATGGCTGAAGACTGGGATGGAGCAGAGTGGATGAGAGATGACGGAGGTCATCAGTCTGGTGAAGGTGAGGCACAGATGTGCAGTGTGGTCAACTTTCACTCTTCTGATTTTAAAATAATTTATTAAAATGTGTCCTTTATTTTGTTGTAGCTAACTATAATGTAAGTTTTAAAATGTGGTCATTGACCTATTCAGTCTGTTTCACAGTGAAATTCAAATGCATGTTGTTTGTTGTAAGTCCCGTGACATCATTTGTATGTGACACAAACACAGCACAACAGTGGAGGACATCAAGGCAACGGTATGCCTGCTGCTAAACTTATGGAACCATTGTGTTAGTGTGTGTAGCCATTTACCTGGCTATTTGCCAGGTTTCAAAACTGGCATGTTTGATTCTTGTGAAGGAGCCGCTCTCATAACTTATCCGGTGACATCACTCGCCGGCCAATCAGTGGCATGCAGTCTGTAGATGTGACATTCTCGGCTGAACTCGGGTCACTTGGAACACCAGCCAAATAGATACTAAAAAGTACCTGGTACCAGGTACTACCACCTAATTGAAAACCATAAAAGCTGAGCTCAGTCAAGCTGAGCTAAGCAGGCACTAGTAGAAGAAAAGCCTCAAGAGGCATTAAAACCTTTGCAGGTACCAATGAATTTATATATAAATAAATAAATACAGTAAAACAGTAATGAAAGGGAAAGGATTAGTGGTTTATTTCATGTGAACAGTTTTGCAAGACCAAGTTACTGTGTCTGCATGGCAGGATCAGTTGTCAGATATAAGATGCTAAGGGGTGGCTGTAGCTCAGGTGGTAGAGCGGGTCACCTCCTCACCGGAAGGTCAGTGGTTCGATCCCAGGCTACTCCAGTCTACATGCCAAGTATCCTTGGGCAAGATACTAACCCCATGTTTGCCTACTGGTGATGGTCAGAGGGCCCGGTGGCGCCAGTGTCCGGCAGCCTCGCCTCTGTCAGTGCGCCCCAGGGCAGCTGTGGCTACAATGTAGCTTGCCATCACCAGTGTGTGAATGTGTGTGTGAATGGGTGAATGACTGATTGTAGTGTAAAGCGCTTTGGGGTCCTTAGGGACTGAGTAAAGCGCTATATAAATGCAGGCCATTTACCATTTACCATTTAACCCTTAACCTCTTATCCCAACCCCTAAAAATCTAACCCAACCCTTAATTCCCTGATGTAACTCTAACCCTAAAGCCACAACTTCTATAGGCAAACAGTTAACATCTCTATTCGTATTTTACAATTATTTGATTTTTTTCCCTCAATTATAGCTTGAATACCATAAGGAAACTTTACAAATTTATTGTGTTATTTGTATTTTTTAGTGTTGAGGAACAGGCCATTAATTGGCTAATGTTCGATAGCACTGAAGTTTGGTTAAGCGTTTTGGCAAAGCAGTGTGTGTCTTAATTAATTCTGCAAACAAATACATCCGCTTCATTATAATACTGTTATAAGGAACAAAAGTAACTCATGCGCAAAACTCAATACTTTACAAATCACTTGCAAAAACAAACACTGCATTCAAAACAATGTTATCTCTTTCAAGATGAAAACCCATAATAGTAGACATGTCTAAGAACACCAGTGTTGTTAATAGAAAACACTATGATGAGCAAAAAACAAGACTGATAACCTTATCAGCAGGGCTTTAATATCTTGCTGTAACCTGTGGTGAACTTGGTTCATATTTAAATGATAGAACATTTTATTTATTCCAGAAATGTCAGCAAAGAAGCTGATTATGTAAAATATCATTCATATACTGATAAGAGAAATTTATAAAAACTGCATCCACCTCATCTCATTTCTATGTGGCCACAGAATCCCCCACAATCACAGGTAATTCTTTTCCTGCCCAAGCAGTGATGAAACAAATCCAGTCTTGGTATGCGTCAGTAGTTAAATCCCCTCATGCGTCTTCATTGCTTGTAGGAGTGGTATGCACTCATGGGGATTGTTCTTTCCCGCAGAATGCTGAAAACACTCCTCAAAAGATTTGATAAATGGCAAATATGTTATTGAATGAAATACAGGACAATGTGCATAGCTGATGAACCAGTTATATCGTGGAACGAGTTGGGGAAGAGTTAATCTTTAGTTCCTCTAAGGTTTTCAACATTATATAGGCTAAGAAGAGATCATATCACTGAGCAAAATTATGGCTTCATGCTGAGAATGGCCACCACAGATGTGATGTTTGCTTTGAGAGTGTTGATGGAGAACTATAGAGTTGAATGGATAGGATAGCCACTACCAGGCAGGAGGAAATGGAGAAGACCACATAGAAGGTTCATGGATGTAGTCAAGTAGGACATGCAGAGGGTTCATGTGACAGAAGAGGATGCTAGAGATAGGGTGAAAGGGAGGTAGATGTTCTACTGTGGTGACCTAAGGGAGCAGCTAAAAGAAGAAGAGGTCTGAGGATGTGCATAACTATTCACCATGTAAGCTCATTATTTGTACTGCTGTAAACAAGACGAATCAAAATAAAATGATCAGTCAGAGTGATAGTGTGAAAGCTATTTCCACAATAGTACATCGCTTGTATACAACTCTGTAATAACAGAGACAGTTATTCAGCGAGAAAATAATAATATGACACAGCAAGCACAACAAAGCTGCAACTGGAGGGAGACAGAACGTGAATGTGCATAAGAGATAAGCGCAGCAGATAGCAGAGAAGAGAGCCATAAGAGAAACTGAGAAGGCATTGTGAAGATGTGAAAGGGGGAGGGAAACAGTGTATAAATTGAGGGATGAAAGAGCTCAAAATAAATGGGTTGGAAAGACTCTCATTGTAATTTTTTGGCTCAACAGTACTAATAATCCAGGCATCATGACTGGACAAAGCTTAAGTATCGGCTAGCTATTACCCACAGTTAATAAGTAATTATTGCCAATGTAAGGAGGGAAAGAGAATTCAGTGGAAAAATCTGTTGATGAAAATAATCAACGGTAAGAAGGCACAACTTGGAGGCTAAAATCTACTTATTCTTTCTTGAAAGGTCATAGCTGTAATGAGAAAAGTCATACTGAGCTGGTATTGCCCTTCTTTCATATCTATAGATGAAATGAGATGCTATGTTTTCCTTTCTTAAAGTTCTTAATCTTCTTGGTGGAAACAATAAATACCAGTACAGGGATTAGGATGGCATAGATACAGCAGATTTTTTTCTGAATTGGGAGACTACACAGAAACCAGCAACATCCAGAATTCTCTTTTTCTTATGGGTAGCCCATGATTAAAAAAAGAGGATAACCTTGGATGTAGCTTGATATTCGTCTGTTTTTCATTGTAAATCTTCTCCTTTCACTCTTTTATATTCCCCCAGCTTTCATGTCTTTAAATCCTCACACCATTCTCCTGCCACATATTTGATATTAAGGCCATGTATTTGCAAGGATATTATATGCAGAGAAGGAAATAGATTTCACAAACTGTCTTTTTTTTCTTAGCCTACCTCACCAACATGATAAGGGCAGCAGTATTGATTAATTCCCTGACCTCGTCTTGTGGTTGTCAGTCCTGCAGGATATTAAAGCTGCACTTTTTTTTGACTAGGACACACATCATAGATAAATCTACAGCATCTTCTGTTTCAGTCTAGTTGTTTACCACCGATAAATGTTCAGTGTGATATCAAAACATTATGACACATTTAATGTGTCCTCACTCAGTGATTTTTCTCAGGTATTCTGAAAATATTCACTCACATCTGTCTGATTAGGCATCTTACATTTAGATTGGATCAGTTGTCATTAATGTTTGCTTTTTGTTTTTGTTTCATTTTTATTCCTTATTCCTTCCTTCCTCACACAGCTGTTTACCAAATGCTGTGCTATTAAGCAGCAGAATACAGGAAGAATGCATTTATGCTGCAGGTTTCATACATATTGGATGCAGCTGCTCCCTGCATGCCAATTCTCAGTCTCTTATTATTGCTGGGCTGCATTATAAAAGAGGTGAGTGCTGCTTGTCTGACTCGCTCACTCCTAGTTACATAACACCTGACCTCATCTACTGCAGTGAGGCAAGAGCTGGGATTCCCTCCTGCACGTGGAAATAAGCAGTGGGGAGAAAGGAGTGAGACAGAGAGGAGGAAGGAGGAAAACCATGTTGCATAAAGAAAATAAGGGTGGTCACTGATACAAGGAGAACATATAAGAAAGGCTTATGCAAATCCCTCCAAAATGCAGATTAAATGCCATCATGCTAAATGGGTTCTGTTAACCAAAACATCAGTAAGAAATGAGTAATATTTGATTCTTAACTGATGGGCATTTTTAATATATTTTGTTCAGTATGAGTGGCTGACCATGGAAATTCAATAATAAGAAGGGGTGATTCACAATGATGGCGATGACAACGTGTGCAGATAACTATGGGTGGGATGGGAATAGTGGGCCAAGAGTTTCCTATGATCCTGAGGGATCAGCTTGGCTTTCTATGACCGGTTTGATTGATGTGTGCTTTATTGTACTGAAGCAACTCCAGCTGGAACAGATAAAGAAGTAGTGACAGAAAAAAACTGGAAGATTTTTTTTTTCTTTTTCAAATGTGCCACAGTTGCATAACACCTCATGCCAGTTATTTGGACAGCTATTGAATGAATCCAATTAAACAAAACAACAAACAAACAAAAATGACATTAAAACAGAAAAATAATTGATGATGTAAGAATGGATCAAATTTATTTATATAGCAATGTGGTTGCCAGGTGTTCCAGAGAACTTACACAGAGCTCTGAAGACAGCAATATCTGTTGGATATAACATATTGCATACTATGGTCACATGGAGCTCACAGAAATGTGTTTCAGTATGTGCCATATTCATGAAATGTTCACACATTTTTGTTTAAAGAAAATGATGTAACATCTTTTTTCTTTGGCATGGTGTGGAGGAGAGTGGCTGAAAAAGACAAAAGACAGCGAGGACATGGCCTCGGATAGTGGTAGCTATTTGAACCTGCAATATCAAAGTGGATGAAATGTTTCTGATCCACTTCTCATACATACGTTCTCAAACAACTAATATGTGTTGTTTTTCCCATGTAACTGTAAACTCTCACAACAATCGCACAATAGAGGAGGAATTCAAAATATAGCTGGTCTTTCATCCATACACCCCCTGTTGTGATATAATCAGTGTTGGGGTTCTTACTCTAAAAAAGATACTGTATCACACATCACTTGTTACTTTTCTTAAAAGTGATGCAGTCCGTTACTTATTTATGTTACTCATTGGAGAAAGTAATTTGTTACATTACTCATTACTTTCGCGTTCCTCCGTAAAATCATCTGAAATGCATCGTTACAAAATTACCAGTTAACAATGTATGAGAAACCTTAGGCTATAGTAGCACACCAACACAAATCCATATCCTGATAAAGACTTACATACAGTGTTTCTTTTAGTGTTTATTTAGGAACACAAAGCTGACAACACAAAGCAAAGTTGAAAACCAGCCCAAAGACACTTTAAAGTGATCACCACATTGTTTCCACTTGTGGAAACACAAAACACAAACACAACACAACACAAAAGTACAAATATGAATGTAACTGTTAAAAAAAAATTAACCTGCAGGTTAAAGTCCGTAATTCTATTTTACTTTATTTTTCATTAATGCAGTAAAATAACATGCTATTTTACTGCATTAATGAAAAAAGTGATGTGATGACAATAACATGTTACTTTGTAACGCGTTACATCCAACATTCAAATTTATTATTGACAATGTGTATTGGGAACAAAACTTAATTGTTTAGCGCTGTGCATCATTTAAAAAGATGTATATTATCACAGCTTTTGAGAGTCCCTTTTTATTCTTTTATTTCAGTGTTGTCTAATGTACATAAAAATAGGCCTTCCAAAGATTGTCTAATGCATTTAAAAGCAGGCCTTCAAAAGATAGTATTATATATTTTTAAAGGCAAAGTACTATGTTAATTAGCCGCACAAAAAGATGATCTAACATCTTTGACAAGAAGCATCAGGCTTTGGTGTCAGTTCCTCAGTTTAAAGAGGAAGAGCTTCATGCCAGATAACATTTTTCACTGACATTTAATTATCCTTCAGGGAGAAATGCATTTTTAATGAGCTGGAGATAGAAACTGTCTCTAGACTTTAACCCCAATAGACGAAGAGACAAAACAGCCACGAGGAAATATTGTAATTTATTCGAATTTTGCTTGTTTTGCGCAAAAATGACGCCAGGCATTTAGTGATCACATACTTATCACATGCAACAGTGAGAAGATCACGTGGATCAATTGCTAAACTAGTGTTTCCTTATGTGTATTGACCTTATATGGGTTGCCTGTCCCTTTTTTATTTGTTCCATCGCCACTTTTTTTTTACTTTAACTTAAACTTAACTAATTCTCAAAACAGTTCAAAGAGCGCTCTTATAATATCGCAAAGCTGGGAACATCGCATCATATTAATGAGGACTTTGTCAAACCTTAGGAAGTTAAATCTCTAGCAACTCTTTTACTATATAGAACGCCTTTATATAAAGCTCATATAAACTTAGTCTTTGTGCAACATGTGTTGCTGGAGTTTTATCCTCTTCAGACTTAATCCTGCTCTCCTTGTATGAATAGGTATGCTAGAAACCTGTACTCCGTTGTTACAGCTGCATGTAGCACGCTTTATACTAAATTCAAATTATCATGTTTCAAATGTTTCAAATGCTTCAAATGCTATTCACTGGGCCAGTTTTAAATAAGTTATCAAAGTAATGGTATCAATTCCCAATTACATAAGCATTTCACATTTATTAATGACTCAAAGCACTTTAGTCTACAAGGCATTTAACCATATTTTCATGTGGTGTTTTGTTCTATATGCTTTAAGGTTTCATCTTCTTCAACTCCATGGACAACTGAGAATCATCGGTGAATTTAACATGCATGTCTTTGGACTGGAGGAGGAAGCTGAAGTACCCAGAGAGAGCCCATGCGAGCACAGAGAAGGATCCATGCAGTATATCACTGTGAGGTGACAGTCCAACACGGCTGTGAAACTAACCTCGCCAGTATTTAAAAACGATCAAAATAATGTTAACTCTGACTATAATTAAAATTAAACTACTCTATTACATATATTTTGAAATTGAAATTGAAGTTGCTATGCTGCTATAAACACTTTAAAAACACAAATACTTACACCTTATGACCAGCTGGCATGACCAAAACAAGCAAATGACCCCAGCCGTACATGGGAGATTAGGTTTTTCAGACTGTTGGCAAACATGGTGCCTCTAATTTTCTTCCTGTTATAGAACTAATCATATTTTGCTAACTGATGCAGTTACCTCTTGCAACACACACACACACCCAGACATCCATGTGCATATAATATGGTATGACTGTATGGTAAATATTGTTTCTCCTTACATTGTCCCTAATTCCCATCCAAAGCTGGTCAGTGTTACTAACTGGAGATGATTCAAATAATGGATTGTTCTCTTTGTCTGGATTATAGTTATGTTAATCTGTCTTTCCTGACTGAGACTGAAATATGTGACTCTTGTTGGTGGGTCAAATCCCTTTCAAGCTTTTCTGATGCTGCATTGACCATTTTTTTTCTCTCTTTAGTCTAATTGCTCATAATGTATTATGCAATCTTGGACTGTGTGCTAAACACAAACCCAGTGCATATGATCCCAGGTAAAACATCCAGAAGGTCATGATGTACAGCAGACAGATGTGCAAATTAATACACCATTACCGGATTTTACAAACGTTGCTGAGATGAGACAAAGGGTTTTAAAATGGATTTTCCATCAGCTTTTGTGTAATTTGTCATACTGTGTGGTCTAAATCTGTTATCTAATTCTGAAAAAAATGCGTTATGCTGTGACTAAAAGCTTAGATGATGACGCAGTTTCCCTGTCTAGCTAGCTTTGAAAATGGCAACATTTTCAGATACGTCCACACAGTTTTCCAGTAATATTTGGTAGGTTTGGTTGACTCCAAGGTTATCTGAGAATTTGCCACAGTTGCTCTGGTAACTAAGGTCATCCTATTTGCTTTCTATTCATGTAATTCCAGATGAACTCAGGTCAGCCACCTACTGTAAGGTATTAAAGGTTTGAATACAAATCTGAAGAGCTGCCTGAATCTTTGAATAGTGTGCAAAAAGTCTCTAAACTAAAAGTATAAAATTAAGTTTTTCTTTATTTTTATTTTTTATTTTTTTGCACTTGATCTCTGTATTTGATTTAATTGAACAATGACCGTGAGGTGGGCTTATTGACTTTATTAAAATAAAAAAAAAAATGGTTCAGCATATTTAAGTGTGATGGGAAAAGAGAAAACTTTACCAAGGCAATTTCAACTGTCCGCTGATGTCAGTGTACTAGAGACCAAAACTGGGGAGTATTATTTTTAAGGAGTTAAGTTTTCTATCTAATTTTGTCATTCAGCATAAGTACTGTAAATTGTCAGCACTCTATAGGAAGTATGACATGGGCTACAGACCCAGAATATTATATCAGAAAAAAAAGAAATAAATCAGATGATCCTCTATGCGCAACCACTTGGCGATGGAGAGAAGGAAAAATTGCCTTTTAACAGGAAGAAACTGACTGAATCAGGCTCAGGGAGGAGCAACCATCTGCTACCATTAACTGGAGGTACTACGTTCATCCAACCAATTTACTTTTTTAGCGCCTTGAGGTGACTGTTGCTGCAATTTGGTGCTGTATAAATAAAATTGAATTGAATTGAATTTAACCTTATTTTCCAGTATCACAAGTGGGTTGAGAGACTATCTCCACAAATAATCCATATTAAATACATTTAAGAAGAAAAAGCTACGCAATACCAACACTGTACCTTTAATGGTGGTGTCTGGTGCTATTTGTAGTGGGTGTTCTCGGTGTACATTCTCTGGGCAGTGTGTCTTTTCTATCTTTTCTGTCCCTGGTGCTCTGATATGGTGGTAGCACTGATAAGCCGAGGTGTGAGACACTTTCGGCTGAGGGTAAAATGTTGAGAATGAAGTTGTTGCTTTTCCTGCGTCTACCAGGGCACATGGGGAGGATGATGGAAGCGAGGCTTTTAGAGGGACAAAATAGCAGCCAACTCTATCTGGATTCTCTGCTCTCAAAGGGCACTGGGGTGTTGAGGGCCTGGCAGGTTTTGCACATTGAGGGTTAGCAGCAATGCGTTCCATTCAATTTAATTCCTCGACCTGATGCTTTTTTCTTGTATGAGCTGAAGGCCTGCAGAATGTTAGTCAGCTTATGTTTCTGACTGTTGCCACCTGATAAACACTTTTTGGGTTTTGTTTTGCTTTTCATGTGAAAGCTCAGGCATGCATGCCAGGACTATATAGTGTTTTTACAATGACTTAACCCGAGTGTCAGTCATTTCTGCTGTTTTTCCTCAGGAGGTCTTATGCACAACTTTCTTTCCTCATGCTAGCAGATTTATTTATTTATCTGTTATTTTTCTATAACATTTTCTTTCTTTTTTTCCCCCCATGCCTCTTTCATCCTTAATATCTCCAGGGTTTAGAGCTATATAGCTTAGCATTATTTAAGTGTATTATCTACAGTTTCCTTCTTACTTTGTTTTGGTTTAGTCTGCTCTCAGGAATTTCAACCTGTAAAAAATAAAAAATAAAACTTAGTGTGAAAATAGACCACTTTTTAACAAAGCATAACTTCCATTTACCCATTTCATCTGCAAATAATTGTACTGAGTACTGAGTACTGAGTAAACGATTCCTAAATTGTCCACAGCAAAACGACAAACGGAGAATGAGGAGCTGCAGCTGTCCCTCGTGGGAGGTTTCTCCACCAGCGAGTCAATTAAATTCAGTTGTCTGTGCCGCACTTAACTCAATTTGCTGTAAGTAACATTGTGTGCAAAATGTAAGGAGAAAAAAAATCCACCTTTGATAATAAGAGTAATTTTATGTGTTGGCTTCCTGACTGTGTAGAATTTTTTTTTTTCATAAGGGAGCCGCCACACATGTATTCTTTAGTAACCTTGGTTACAAAAGAAAGTCTCATCTCAATGGATAAGACTGGTAAATCTAAAGATCAATGCATATCTTCTATATGTTTTGTAGGGTTTTCATGGCTATTTTGAAGTACTAATGAGTAGTGACCAGTAATATGCACTCTAATAACAAAGAGCATTAAAAGAAGAACTGTGGCCCATGCCATTAGGGTTTTATGAAGCACATTATAGTAACATTGATGTCTTTTCTGTTTGGTTAACAGTTGGTTGCCTGAAAATTAAAACTGAGCGACAGCACAATAGTGATGGAAATGACAAAGAGCCACACAAACGAGAGACTGGGTGAGAAAAAGGAAGCCAGTCAGTCTGCGGTGGCAGTGATAAAGGGTAATGAGTTATAGCATTCACAGGTACATGGTGATCACATATATCACAGCTCCATCAGCTCTGGCTGATTCGTGACAGAATATTGCTGCCTGATCTCACTCGCAATCTCAAATGATTATACAGTGAAGTGGCAATGGCTTTGCTTGAAGTGTATATGCTGTGTTTGAATTAGACACATGCATTGCTCTGTTCTGGGGGGGCTCCATGCAGACTTATAAGTCTATCCAAGTGAAAGTAAGAGTAACTGGCCAGCGAAGGAGAGAAAGAGCGAAAGTGGCTTCTTTTCAGATCAACATCTCTGAACAGAGCCGGAAGCCTCTGTTAATGAATTGGACTGTCCCATACTAATGAATGGAGTCTAGAGATGGGCAAAGGAAATGAAGGGAGTAGGGGGATGTCAAACTACATGAACGATGAAGTCGCTCATATCAGGGTCTATATTACAGAAGTCTATTAGTCCTCCTGTCTCTGATGGCAATGGGCGTAATGAGGTAGTCTCTAAAGACCAGATTGATGCCTGTTTTAACATTCACACTCCAAGGATGAAGAGAGGGCTTATTGTGAAGATGAACAATAGGCCGCAATAACCAGAAAAAGTCTTGTTTGCTCCTGGAGTGTTGTATAGTTACACAACTTAAACTTTATCCCAGAGTATGAATTTCTTTAAGTTCATTTGTAAAATCTTGACATGCGGCATTGCAATCAGAGGAACGTGACCCCATGTTAAGCAAGGTGCCTTTTCTCATAATGAGAGTTTTTCTTATTACAAATAGATTTGGTAGGTTAACACGCCGTCATGCCATCATTTGGAGTATTCTTCCCTAACTTAGTTTTCCTAACAAACTTTCTAGATGATTACCATGCTTTGCCAGCTTTGTGTACATATAAAAACTTCAGCACTGAAAGGTTCTAATTTTAGTGAGCAGGGAGGATTTTTTTTTTTTTACCAATTATTTTATTATTAAATATCCTGCAACCCTGTTGGAGGGGGTGGTGGGTGGAAGGGAATGGATGGATGGATAGATTGGTATTTTATTGTTATTAATATTAAGTAAAGACTTGACTTTTTGTATGATTTTTACTATGACCAAACTATGACCAAACTCATATATAGCTCCTTGGAAAAAGGCAAACGCAATCTTACTTACCTAATAATTTCACTCAGCTAAACCAGTAGTTATTCAGGCAACAGGAAAGGTTACAGCTGTGAAGCAATTTCCAAATACCCAATCTTCTACCGCGTTGAAAACAGATATTGATTTTTTGATAGAATAAGCCCTTTAGGCCTGTGTAACACTCAGAGGCAATTAAAGGCTTTTCCCACCTGTGTATGACACATGTTCACAGACAAGAAAGATGCCAGGAATCAGTTTATGTTCAAGAGTTTCTCAAGGATGAATGTATTTCTGGGTACAATAAAAGACAGATTTATTGTTTAATTGTAACAATCTAGTGTTCTGTATAACTGCAATAGCTAATCAATGTAATTAAGAAAGCAAATGACTGAACAAAGAAGAGGACTGACACATTTTAAAAGTATATCTTAATATAAACATTTTATTCAGTGCATTTTTGTGTATACAACAAATAATAAACAACTGGAAGTTATGAGACAGCCACAATGTCTGCCTGTATATGTTGTTTTATCAGAGTATCTGTCTGGTAGTTTGGAACACATGATCCAACATGGGTTAATACACATAGCCTACATCATGCAGCTCTAGACCAGAATTTCCCTGCCTTCTCCCATGCAACAGATAGGTTCACCTAATACAGACCACCTCCAGAGGAAACCGAGAAAAGAAAGTCTCCCAGAAGCATGTACCAGAAGGAAGTTATGTAGCTGAAGGGAAGCGTACATAGCCCACAAAAGGGTCCTTTTTGTACATATGTGTTTGTACATGCCCAGTGCAAGAAAGGGAAGATGTTAATTTTTGTATGAGTTTATCTTTTTTTCACTTTTACAAATATGACGTGTCCTATAAAATGTTAAGCCACCTAAAAGTCCACAGTATTTTTTTTTTTTAATATAGAAAATATTGTCACCACAATAAGTTACTCAAACACATAACAAGCATCCTGGGAAGGGCCATTCACCATCCTATGGTGAAGTGTATCAGTCAATAGAAGTCGACAAAAAAGGACGGATGGGATTTCGAAGTATGACACAAGCACAAAGGGAGGAACCGATTACGAGGACAAGAGCTAGAGACATTGTGACACTGTGGTAACAGAAGGGAATGGGGACACGGGATAGCCGTTTCATACCTCAGTCATCGAGTGTATCATCAAAAAGCACGTCAAGCACGCTGCCAACTCCAAAGTGGTTAAAATCACTTCCTTGGTCCGTTTTTCTTTATTCACAAACGTTTGCTTTCTCTCATCGAAAATGTACAATAAAAAAAACAATAAGATCCAGCTTTGCTTTTATACTGACTTGGCTTTCAGCGGCTTAAAGGGACACTCTTTTTTTCTGTCTTTGGTTTGCTGGAACCATTTTTCATTAATGAACAAAGATGCAAATGCTTAACGATGGCAAGGGAAGAGAACAAGAAGGAACAAAATCAGTTTATTAAACAAAATCTCACAGCTAATTCAGAAAATTAGCAAAAAACTAAGGTGCAGCTGTGGCATCTCAAAATAAAAAAATAAAATAAAATAAAGGAAAAGGTAAAACTGCAAGAGAGCCACACTGCCCCTTATATCTCAGGTCAGTTGTACATAGGCTTCATTTTCCCATGCTAGAGAGCTCAGTCTCTGAGCGTGTGCACTAGGACGCAGGAGAGCTACCATCTGGCTGGCCACAGTCTCAGTAGCACTAGGCTGTACCATACCAGGGAGTTTATAGGCTTTGTATTCACAGAAGCATGGATGAGACAGAGATCAGGGCTTGTACGGTACCACTGCAACCTTGTAGACCAGCACCATTACTGACTGCCCTGAACACCTGCATGTCTAACTTCCCGTCCCTGTCTAACAGATGCACGCGGGCTTGGTGTCTGCATGAAAACAACTTACTGTGCACAGTAAATTAATTACCAAAATAAGATAAAAATGAGCTAACTGGTATGCAATCATCACAAAAATAGAGTGTCTAAGGTCATCAATAAACCTCAAGCCCAAAAATAAAGTTTTAATCAGTTCCTTAAGTCCAGAATGATTTATGTGCTGTTAAGTTTCTTACTGTTGATACTGTTTTGATGATGACCGACCAGGATGATAGGTGCTTTTGATTGACGGTGTCTGGTTGTTTATGTGTGATTTGTTGTCCTAGCTAGTCCTGAACCGCTGATCGGAGAAACAAGTCTGCTTGGATTCATGCTCTGCTAGAGGTAAGGTTTCACGGTTCGGCCCCAGGCCTGGGTTGGGCTACCAGGCTACGTTGATTCGTTCTGGCTCACAGCTTTCCCTCCGTTGAGGACTGCTGAGGCACTCCGACTCTTGGTGGGTGTGCCGCTGCCAGAGCGGGAGAACTCTGTCAAGTCGTGGAGAGATGGCTCTCTGTACATTGCAACTGTGAAAACACAAGACAAATGCAAATCAGGCAAACTGACATTTTTTAACAACATTTAAAAAAGGAACAGAAAACAGTTGTGTTGCACTATACTCAGATATTAAAAAAAAATATATGTGCACTTATTTTTACCAAATAAATAGGTAGGTTTTATTGAGGTTATGCAGTACACTAGTCAAAAACACCTTAATGAGAAGCTTAGCTCAGTAAGCTGTGAAGATGGCAACTGAGTAGTGAAAGAGGCAGTGTTTAGTCCACTGGTTAAATGTCTGTTTTTTCTGACATAGCCTGCCTACAACCATTATATTTCCAGATCAAAATGCTACCGAACATACTAATTTCATGAGATGATCAATTGCCACCATGCTGGATTACATCATCCATTACGGGAATTAGCCTAAAAAAAGGAGAGCTACCACAGCTGAAGTGCAGCAGCTAAGGACTTCGGTCTCAGGCAGTAATAGGTGGCAGCTAGTGAGGATAGCAAAGTTGTTTAGTCAGCTTATTAATCACATCATTAGCTATAATTACTCCTATCACCAGAAATACACAACTTTTCTTTTTTCATTATATCCAAACATAAATATCATTATGTGCCCAGGAAGGTATGAAAAAACAGATAATGCCTATGTATAGTGTGCGTGTTATTGTTGCTGTGCTGTTGTTTTCTGTGATCTCACCACAGTTGTTCTTGCAAAGCTTGACAATTGCTTTTGCACCATCTCAGCACATAAACATTAACATTTGATGAATACAGAGTAGACTTACATTTTAAAAACTTGTGTCAGCTGAATGATTGTTCAAAATCAGCGCAATTTGCTCAAGTATCACTAAGAGACAATTCTTTTGCACAGACATAAATCTACCTTTTGCAAATTGCAGGTATGTTATTATTTAAATGACAAAATAATGTATTTATTTGTTATAGTCTTTTCTATGCATTAAAAATCAGTTCATCTAATATTTTGCGACCTTATAAAGCTGATGGAAGATTGCTCTCAGTTAACTGTCCAAGTACTTTTTGGCACCACTGTATAGTTTCCTCCAAACTGCTGAATCAAGTAGACCCTGTTGGTGCTGAAGTAAAAAGAAAAATCCTATATTCACAGCATGACATTATAAATTCAAGAGTTGCTAGTGCTTCAGCTTTGCTGTGTGTGCAGCACTGGTCCAGTCTGCATCTAACAGCCCCCTTTTTCAGGAGAAATATCAGTAATCTGAGGTTCATAGTCTTTGGTTTCAGGATGTTGTCAACATCCTTCTGCCTAGCATGCTATTTGATGTTCATTCCTCAGGGAGTTTGTGGCTGAAACAGCAAACCCAGTCCTTCAGACACTTTACTTAGTCCAGCATTTTTTGTTTCAGCGGCAATTCGGTGCCCATCCTTGTATATAAACATAAATCATTGGCAGGAGTCGGTTGGGAAACTGCTGATTGGTTCCAGTCTTGTTTGTAACAGCAGGCTATTCTGTTATTACAGTGATAAGTGACTGACCTCAGCATTACAGTATTAGATCACTGCTATCCTCAACACCTCTGCTATTTTATATATTTAAACCTCAAAAACCCCCAGAACTAACCATGTTGTAATTTGTTCACATTTCTCCACACAAATTACCTAGCAGATGCTATTCCACATAAAAGCAGGTGTTTGCTTCTATTATCAGGAGTTTTTGGGAGAGCTTAAAGAGGATTTTCCACTTGGACTTGAAATGACACGAGCTAAACTCGCTACATCCGGAGGAACACAGTATGAGAGGCTGTAGGCTGAGGCTCACAGAGTGCAACCAGAAGAGCAGTGAGTAATGTCTGAAAGAGATGCCATCTCCAGTGTTGAGACAGATTCTTAATTGGTGCCCTGTAACACATCTCCCTCTGAATGAGTTGCTGGAACAAATTCTCCAGTGCAAAGGTATTTCCAATCCACTCGCTACATCTGAAATTCACATGACCTAAAGGATTTAGTAAATATTGTGCACTACAGGATACTTTAAAGTTTGTACACATGAAGGAGTATTACAATAGTGTCTCATTTTATATTTGCTATTGAAAAAAAAGTGAAGAAAAAAAACCCCCTCTATATTTCCTCTCTAAGTTAAAATGCAGCCACAGTCGATAGTTTTCAGTATCAGTTACAATTACTGTGTCACCTGGCCTCGATCTATCCTTGTTATTCAATTCTTCTCTTTCTCTATATTTGTCTGTCAGCATAAAGCAAGCCAATCATTCACCAGCTATTTCTCTTCAGTGTGCTTGAGACCCCCTGGATGGCCTGTTAAATGAAGGTGAAAAGCTATTATCGTGATCTCAGAGGGCAGATATGGGTTCTTAATAAGATGCTGGCTGGAGAAGCTTCCCTTAAGACACAAGAAGGGGGACCATCGATTCAGCAAATAGAAGAAATGAAAAAATTTACTCTAAACTGGAATATAAAGCACTCCGCTGCAGCTGAAATACTGAACAAAATTGCTCATATACTACTGAGATATTCAAATCTTTCTTTTGTGTTAAGATGAGGGATGTGGCCAGGAATACGTGATGTTTTATGATTTGGTTCTTTATTACCATTAAAAACGTAATATTTTAGGGGGGATTTAACGTGGGTGGGTGGCACATTTGACCCCATGCATAGGTCACCTGCTCAACCCAGTAAGGTACACCAGCACCAGGCAATGGCCAACTTTATATTGTGTATGAGTGCATATTAACAATAACAACTTTCTTAAAGCAAGCAAATGGACACCTATATTGACAATATCTTCGACTTTAAGAGGCGTGCATAACACCCGAGTCTTTCTAAAAATCTTCATCATTCAGTCACTTTTGTCAGTTATCTGCAAAGTTTACATTGTGTGACAATCAAATTGTTCGAAGTGAAGAACATGGTCAGAGAAACAATGTTCCAAGGACATGCAGTTGGATAATTAAGCAGAGTTTGAGAGCCAAACAAACTTTCACATGACTATATTCTGAAAGAGACAAGCTTTAGCAGGTGAAAAAGGAGCATTTGAATCAATGTGCTTTGTTGCTGTTGCTAGCTATTACCAGTGGACAAAAGCATTTTTGTAAAGTGTCAGGTTTTCTACAAAAATAAAATAAAATTAAAAACTGTCAGAGCGGAATCCCGATTTGACTGAAAACACAGAAAAGTGATCACCACAAGAAATTTACAGTCAACAAGTTTCAGCAGTCCAACCAGCTTCTTGGTCTTTTGCTTTCAAACGTGTACTCAGCTGAAGTGAAAATAAACTGAACTGTGAAAATTTCTACTTTACAGGAACAAAGGCCTGCTATTACATCAGAATATGCCAATAACTGTGTTTCATGTGCAACCATCTGATGTGCCACAATCTCAAACATGGAATTTGTGCAGCAAAGCAAAGATGAGATCAAGGCTAAGTACAACAACCTCTCTCTTCTCCAGATCTACAAACTGCATATCAATATGAACAATTTTCCCATTTTGAGGAAATGGTTCTGAACCAATCTGAACCAAGTTTAAGCTGCAATTATCATCACCAGTCACACTTCAGTCACACTTCAGATACCCACCCAAAAAAAGGTTGGTCCGGCCATTGCATTTCAGAGGCTAGTGGTCACAAATACAATATGTGGGGAATATTTGGCTTTTGAAGAAGGTCACAAAAATTGAAGTGCGTCTTAATAAGAAAAAAGAAAAATCACTGCCAGTTTAATAAATAATCCAAGTTCTACAACTGTACAGGAAAAGAAACAAGTGTCACAATTTTTTTTTTTCAAAACAGCCAGTGTAAAACAAACCACGTACCACATTTAATGTAATGCAATATAAAGCCAATATATAAAATGTAATCGTTTCTCAAGCAAGTTGACATGCTGCCATGTTTATGACAGTTTTGAGATGAGTAATGTTGGTAAGATTAATGTTAAGCTGTCATAGCAACTTCTCAAACAATTGCAATTTTGTTTTTAAAAATTCACAACTGCATCGGTGACACTTTAAAGAGCTGTAAACATTCAGAGAGACTCAAGACATGTCTCGTGTCATAGTTTTGGCACACAACTAAAAGTAAATTGGTACTTTTAAACTTGATTATCTAAATTCAGATGATTATTTTAAAGCTCAAAAATACAGTGGCTATACAGAGAGCCACATGACAAGATCTAAACTGCACTCAGCAGTCAACAATATAAAGAAACTGCCCTCTTTTCTGCATTGTTTTGAGTATTTTGCAGTGCAAGCCTTTGATTTCTTACTGTGACAAAGAAATGAAGACCCGGAGTGTTTTTCTTTTGTCTCACTAAAAACACAAAACAGTCTCTCTCTCTCTTTGTCTCTCTCTCTCTCTCTTCTCTGTGACAGGTAAATCTGTGTCTTGTCGAAGATGAAAGGACTGTGGCCTGTTTCCTCTGTTGCTCACGGCCACATTACCACATACATATTCTTTATGGGTGGGGTTCTCAGTGAATTTACAGTCCTGCATGGGGACTGCTAGTGAAAAATATCAGCCTTGCTCCGCATTGTGTCTGCAATGGAGTGTGACCAGCTTGAGGAAGCTATTGAATAGGTTAATGTAAAAGTCTCTGAAGAAAATGCTAAGTGTAAAGGAGCCATATAGAAAACAATGCACTTAGTTTTTAGCCAAACAATATCTACAGAGGCCTAAAGTACAAATAAAATGAAAATGGGCTAATTTAATGGGAAAACCGATCTCCATCTCTAAATATTCTTTCTTGACAAAGATTATTTCTGTTACTTGTCAGTATTTTTCCTTTCCAGTGAAGACTACACTAATAATAGCTACTGTTACCTCTTACACCTTTGAATATAGCCAAATAGAAGATTAATGGAACCAGGTATGGGTAATGCAGTCCACAATACTTCCTATCATATGACAGATATATTCTGAACCTTAGTGCTAAAAAGGAAAAAGGAAAAGCTCTGGCAAGGCCTACCTTTTAGAGGTTTGGGAAGAAAGTGGGCTGCTGGCTTGTTCTTCTTGACATGATTCCCCTTCATGATTTCTCCTTCCTTGTTCAGACCGAGGTACCAGCCCCTGCCCGACTGCTGCTGCCGGTATATCATGGAGGAGTATGTCACATAATAGTTCTCGAACACTGACTCCTTGAATTTGCACTCCGGTGTAAAGTGTTCCTGTCAGGGGATGAGGACAATCAGATATAAAGTCGGACCATAGTTTACAAGATCTAATGTTAATTTAAAATATATTTATAAATGGAAGCAGATGAAAAACAACAGTTAATTACTTGATAGTGAAACCTAATAATGATGCACGTGCTGCACATCCAACAGGAACCGTAT